>JAAAKO020056768.1:0-10599 GCA_010015015.2 Bolitophila cinerea | reverse complement strand
TCGGCAAATTTTAGGTGTCAGATTGTGCGGCGGCAAATTTGGGGTCGGCCATTTGTGTGGCGGCAAAATTGTGGGCGGAAAATCGTAGGGCGGCAAATTGTAGATTTGCAAATTGTACGCAAAGCCTACAAGTCGTGTAACTTTTGGTGCCAAAGGTCATAGTTAGATGTTTGGATAGTTTTCCCTGAAAGGATTAAATACCTAAACCTTATTTTGATTTTTTAATATGATGATTCTGATTTTTTATATAATACATATTTTTTGATATTTCATATTTTCATAAGATATTTTTGTTTAATTAAAAAATAATTTTATAAATTCAAACACTTAAATGTGTTTTTTTGTATGTAAATATAATAATTAAATTAAAACGGTCTGCTGGTGAAAGCAGTTGACGAAATTTTCATTATAAAAAATAGGATTTTGGCTTTATTCGTTCACCGGAGAGATTTAGACATATTTCTCCCAAAAAACTTGAACATCCCAAATATTTGTAACCGTCCGTGTGCACGTTCCACGTGCGTCGGCATAAAACTAATCCAGGTATATCAAATTTACCCGATTTCTGAATTGAAATCCGATCGAATATTAATACACCCGCTGGTGGATTATAAGTTTTCCTGATTCAAGCATGCGGGTGCCGAAGGGTGATGGAAGCCGAGGGTAGACGCCTAAGACCAAGCGCATGGCTGATATATAGTTTCGCAAGCTTGTACAATATTAGCACAATGTTTATCGTATATTTCTATACATATACTTTATTCAATACAGTATTATAATTGTTTATGTATATACACCACGACAAAAGTTTTCCATATCTGCTTTCCAAATTCATATAGCTATAGACGAATTTTCCAGTATATAAATATATATACCTTGTGAAAGTTTTGCTGTGGCGGTATTTCAATATTATGAAATGCTTGTGTATGTTTTCAGTGTGCGGTTTATTTAGGAAAGCTTCTACAGGCTTACATATATTATATATATATAGTCTTAACTTTTATTATTTTCATAATTCAGAGAATATAGCGCGTTCAGTTTGACAGGGCTAAATGTAGTTTAAATGTAGAAGATAATCTATACGGTTTATCAATATACTCAGTGTGGTAATTGAAGATGTTTCACTATTAAATATTAATTTCAAGATTACTATGGAATTTGCTAAGAATTTGTCAGCTCATCATTTTCGATTTTTGAAAATTTTGTTACTAGATAAACAAATATGCAATCAAATAATCGATAGGATTAAAATACTTCTTTTAAGGAATATTTCATCAGTAAAAAGGAGAAACCTTTAATTTTATATATAATATGGTGTCAGGTATTAACAATTTTAAAAATTAAATTTTCATGAATTACTTATAAAATATTATTTTTTTTATCATTAGCATACTCGTAATTAACTTTTTCAGGACCAAAAGGTAATATTAAAATTTCAGCTATTAAGTTTCTGAAGAAGTAAATATTTAATTGAATGGAACTGCAATTGCGTAAATAACTCCCTCCAGAATTGGAATTAGGAAATTATTAGTTAGTACCAAAACTTAATTTAAAGTTCATCTCTTGCGAAGCCTGGAATTAAAGGCAATTAGTATATTATAAAATATAAAAAATATGTTATCTTCACCTCCACATTTGAAGCGTTTTATGTTATTATGAATAGAAATGATGCATTTTTTATAATTGTAAGCCTTTAAATCAGCCTTTAAAATGATTATACGATTAAAAATTTGTAATTAATAAAATATCCTTAAATAGCCTACATTTGAATGAAATTTTAGCTTGAATCCCGTCTATTTTTTTGTAATCTATGTAATCTGTAATATGTATTCTAACGTAAATGGCAAAAATTCAATTTTACGCGGTGGCTTAGTATTTAATCCCTTCTTAATATATTAAGATTACATTTTGTGTATGTGTGTATAAATGATTTCAAGTGTAAGCTTGCTCTCTTGAGCCTCAAAAAAATAGGAACAACCCCTAAATAAATTCAAGCTTATTTCTAAATGAGGAAAATTCAGCAGATTTAAGTTCACATTTTAAATCCGTTTTGATATTAAAAAAATAGTAATCTTCTTTGAAAAAATAATAATTTCAGTAAAAATATAAAAAAACTTGATCACATTTTTTATTAAAAAATTCAATCTTTTGAAAACCATAATTCTTTTAAATAAATAATTTAAAAAAAATATTGAATTTGTCTAGTTTTGTCCGGGAGGACAACAAAAAATGGCACCCTGTCTCTATATGGTCTGGATTGGCTCTATGAGGAGGGGCAAGCACTGAACCGGGTGCTGGTACGTTTCACAGTGGCAGAACATTCTGCACAGTGAAAACGGCAGATAGGCCTTCACGAGATGGATGCGATTAGAACGGTTTTTTCTTAACGTCAGGCTTTAATAAGATCACCTGTAAGGTCAAGACTTTTTCTAAGCATCAATTTAGAAGAATACTGGACATATAAAACATTTGTTCGATTTTTGAATTGTCTTATGACTCAGATTATTTTTTTAATCTAGATATCAAGTAAATTTAATTAAATATGCCATTTTTGGAAGAATTCGTATAAAAAACGTTTTATTCTACTAAATATTTTGGGAAATGCTATTAAGAAAATAGTAGAAATATAGTAATACTATTTAATTTAGTCTAATAATAATTGAAAACTAACGTTACTTGTTTAATTTCTTAAGCCATACTTCTACCAAATGTTATTAGATTGGGTTGGCGGAGAATGAATGTCCTTTTAATTCTGCTCGCCGAAAAGGTTTGCATTCTTTATTCTTTATTTTCTTTGTGGGGTATCATTCCCTTATAAATGTGTGCATTCTTTAGTCTTACTGTGATGACATTAGTATCATCATATTCAGTCTACCACAAGTAGTCACTGCACTTTTAAGTATGAATGATAGTAATGGGAGAGGTACCGATCACGTCTCTCGAGTGGTAATTTAAAAGTGTGCAGTGGAGCCTACTTCGTGGTGCTTTTGAGTGAATGGAAAACATCATACATAACACCTATATTAAAATATGGGTCTAGAAGTGATGTGTACTTCCATAAATCGATAAAATGTTTGGGTACATGGTGCGTTGTATTTTTACAGGAATGATGAAAAGGACAATATAACCATTACAGCATGGCTTAATGGGCGGACGATCTACCTCTTCGAACTTCATGCAATCGGAGTCATCGAGTTTGGTGGACAGCTTAACGTAATCTCAACCGACATTCGCAAAGCTTTCGACCGATTTCGTCATATATAATAGCTATAGCTATTTAATCAAAAATCTTCGTGAACTATGAACTATATCTATGGTAAGCTGGATTCGGTTTTTGTCTGATCAAAAGCAATACGTTAAAGTTCAAGGGGAGCGCTCTGATCTTTTTGATGTCAGATCTGAAGTACCTCAGGGAAGCCACTTGAATACTCTTTTTAATTATTTTTTTAAACGACGTGGGCAATATTTTAAGATATACTCGTCATGCCTCATGTATGTTGATTATCTGAAGATATTTCGTAGTATTGATAGTATTACTGAAGTTATGAAACTGCAACGAGATGTAGACTTGCTCTCATTATGGTTCCAGAAGAATAGCCTTTTTTAAACATTGGAAAATGCTTGTGTTTCTTACGCAAAGAGAATCCGATGTTGTCTCAATACTACATTGTTGCTTCTGTAAAATCGGTGGACTCTTCAGATGGAGATTGGTGTAGCTTCAACGGCATCGGTAGCCTCTTTAGATGAAGTAGCTTCAGTGGCATCGGTGGACTCTTCAGATGGTGTAGCTTCAGTTTCTAAGAGACGGTCGCAATGCGGGAATCTACCTGATTTTCTAGTGAACTCAGCGATCTTCCCAAGAGGGAGGCCGTGGAGTTCATTACCGTAAATCTGGTAAGAGTGAAACACTATCCGTCTAAGATGGATTAGTGCGGGCATTCGGCGAAAAAGTGAATCGAATCGCGCTGTGCAATAATCTCAGAAGACATAATCTCAGAATCCATAATCTCTTTTTCCAGCAGTCAAGTAGGACGTTGTGACAATTATTCTTTAGAGACTTAACGCCACGAAAAAAATCGTGTCGATAAGTCACAATTGGCTTGTGAAAACCCTCATTATCCACTAACCGTCACGAAAACACACAATCTCAGCTTGGTTGGTATCACCGGCAATTTGGCACTAATGCAACCAAGTGTAACATACCCTGCAAATTTTCAGCAAAATCGCCTGCTGTAATCTCAAAAAACTAATCATTCACAAGCAACAATCTGGCTACTCTGGTGAAATAAATAGCCTTCTTATTTCTGACGCCGGATCAAAATTTCCGTTTTTTAATTGACACTTATGCTGACCTGTCGGTTCTACCTTTGGCGAGAAGATATTTCTGAAACACTACGGTCTTTTGGATGACATGTGCCGTGGAAAACTCATCGACGCAGAGATTAACTTGGAATATAATTGTATTATATAATTTTGCGATGCCCCGACAATCCGAACTTTTAAACAATCCAGTGATTACTCAGCGAAACTTGAGTAATTCAAAGATATAATACTATGTTGAATCTTCAGAAACTTCCTAAAAAATATACAGGTTTTTCATCATATCGTTTTTACTGGACAAACAATTTTCTGCAAGCCATGACGACTTTCGCCTGAAAAATTGAAAGCAGCACGTGCGTAATTTGAATTTCTTTAAAAAAAATAGCATCTGTCAGTCATATAAGAGTAATCTTTCAAGTCCACTGCATATAGTAAAATCTGATGGTTCATGGCTCATGATTCACGGTTCCCAGATCCATATCCGTTGCCATTCTTACAAAAAAATGTACACATACTTCACGGTAAATATCTGATATAGCCGTTGGAGCTGTCTTGACTCGTGAACCAAACAATCAACGGAATCACAAAACCATTAGGATTTTTCTCTCGCAAGCTTACGAACACCTAAAGAAAATATAGAACTTACGATCGATAACTATTGGCAATGTTTTCAGGAGGTCGTTTTTTCCGCTACATGATCGAAGGTCAGCACAGTTCAGCATGTTTACCGATTACATGCCATTGATATATGCGTTTGCTCAAAATCTGGACAAAGCTGCTCCTCGCCAAGCCCGTCATCTGGACTATATTAAACAATATTAAATAGACATCAGACATATACCTGGAAGTGACTGTGATTCTGTAACTAATCTGTTGTCTAGGATAGCATCAATTTTAAATTCTCAAAAAGGTTAACTATGAAATTTCAAAGAAATAACAGCAGGATGAAGAGTTGTAATCAATATTGAAGTCACTCATCCTGGTGTAAAGACTACAACGGACTTGAACAAGGACTGTTCAATATTTGTGAAAAAGTGTTTATCATGTCCGAAAGCTAAGGTGAATAAACACAACATATCTTCAGTATTCACATTCGTACCGCCAGGAATTGTTTTGCCCAGACCTAATCTACGGTATCTATATAAAGTGCCTATGGATTATGCCCTCTTTTTTATCAAACCTGGACAGGCTCTAGCAAATTTTTCTGATGGATACCTGGCCAAATCCATCAGTTTAGTATTTTTGGACTTAACGTGATAACTCTTTTTCCTAGCTACTCGTCAGACTCAATTGAACACTTTACACAACAAAAACAAAAATCAACTACAAAAAAACGACTACTATAACCAATGATGGACAAAGCATGACAAAGGAAACTAACGTATAGACGGGTAAGGGCGGTTCGGCAGCCACTGCTGACCCAAACTTGGCTGCAAACACGAGACGGGGTAGTAATGTAGAGGGTAGTGTCCAGGCTGAACCCAGGCAACTGGGTAGTGCATGTGGCTCTACCGGAGCAGAGGTGAAGAAGGACACGGTAGGCAATACCGGGACCTGTGATCCCTCAAAGGCAGTACCAGTAAAATGGCGGCTTTTGACCAGAAATACTAAGTTCAAAACTCCTTTAAGGCAATTTCTATGTGTCTTACAAAAACAGGAATACAAGAAGGTGGCTTGAGACAAACGTGCCTATATGTAAAACGACGTTTGGGATAGAGCTGACCTGAAGGTAATCGACGTGGACGAGGGTCCTTCGTACAAAAGGATGGGAGTTTTCATTTCGAGTAAGGATCTGGCAGGTAACAAGACATCCTGAAACTGGTAGGTTTCCAAAACCCGCGGATTGATCTGTCCTCTTGGTCTGCTATCAAGATGGTAAATGTAGCGGGTAGTACCAACCAAATTACCAAAAAAATGGGCTGCGTTTGGAATCTTTCTAGTGAATCAACTTGACAAAACGGTTGGCATAACTTGTTTACAATTGACAAATACAATATTTTTTGTTTCAGCTGGCACTTAACAAACAAAAAGGGCTAACAGGAAGTTTCAGGATTAGATTCAATATAAGGCATCACTTTTCGGGCCGTGTTGTAAGATTCCGGGATTAAAAATCTGGAAAATGTAATGGGATTTTATAAATAATATAATTTAGCACTCCAAGTTTAATAAGTTTAGCAACCGAAAAAATTCATGAATATAAAGTTTTATGGAGTATAGTTTTAAGTGCTCACATGGTTATGTAAACAATACGTATGTTTGTCGATAATACAGCGACTATGTCAGAAAAACTTCAACCTCTTCCCATTTTCTCGTAAATATTACTTTAGTTTTCTCTAGTCTTTAACAAGACCGTACAAAGAGTGTGATAACACATGGGTCGGCCAGCTAACACCTTACAAACATTCAATAAACATATCTGTCAAAAAGACGCGTGAGTGAGAGAGAGAAAACATCTCACATCACAAGAATTACAAAATTGTCGTGAAAGACGCAAGACGTTTTTTTGTGTATTTCCCTGAATTTCAGACATCTCGCGAGTGCGCCCGCGCGCTTGCTTGAAAACACAGTTGTCGTAATAATGTCAACCCCTATATTACAGACACACTCAAACCCTGTACGCGCGTTTGCATTACACTTTCGTGATTTCGTGCGGCAGACACACACACACACACACACACATTCACACACACACACACACACACACAAACACACGATTCGACAATAAGACATGTGTCGAGTCGATATTACCCTCATTACTTGGAACATATCGAATGGAACTTTTAACCTTCCAATAAAACCTTTATCATAGACGGCATTTTTATGACAAAAGCTCTTTGACTTTTTCCCGCCTAACGGGGTTTTCATGCGTGCAGACAGACAAACACACACACATATACATATATACATACGCACCCGCCCCATAGAAAGCTCATATCTTTTTCGGTTTATACTAGTATATACTCGTATAGGTATATTTGATGGGGCGTATATATAAATACATATATATTGTGATATATTCTGGGGTAAACAGCAGACGCATATACTCGTATATATTTTTTTAATGAATTTTTCGTTGTAATTGGGATTTTTACGATGTATTTTTTGGTTTCTTTGTTACGAAACTCTAATTTAGTTTTAATTTGTTTTGTAATAGCATGAGTGTCACAAATGCGAGGGCAGTTATAAAATGCTTTAATAGAATGCGACCGCTTTTTTACTTAGCAAACAATCATTTCATTATTCAGTTCTTAGTGTAGTTTAAATATTATTAAACAGTTTAAATAATTTTGGAAAGAATTACAATCGAAGTGAAGACACTAAATTAGTGTGGGATATAAAAATGGATCAGAGAATCAATGATCGCGACAAAAAATCTGAAATGTCCAAATTTGGATTCACTATAATTAATAATCCGTATTTTTCTGTCGATATTTTTTCTCCAGATTTTGACCCCATCCTTGCTTGCAATATTAGAAAATTTAAATATCTTTATAAAGTTTATTGTAATGCAGACTTAATTTTACGAAGGAATGAATTCGTTTTACTAAAAACAGGCACAATACTCAATAATATACCAAAAATTAAGTAGAAGTCAATAAAAAACTAAAATACAATTTACCACGGAATGGAATTCCACCCCCGAAAGAAGTGTCTACAGGGACAACAAAGTTATCTTTTATCTTTTTAAATACATTTTGGGATGATTGGATTTAAGAACCGCAAATTTAAAATTAAAATGAAGTGATGTTTAAGCGGTGGTCAGCCCGCTCAAGTGCATATCAGCTCAATGGTATAAACGAAAGTAACTTCAAATCGTGAACGAATTATACTAAAAAGGGAAATATCTAGAAAGCAATATTTAAACTCCATGGAGGCATTAGATAGCTTAGCACTCCACGGAAGCTTATAACTCCATGGAAGCTTACAACTCCATGGAAGCTTACAACTCCACGAAAGCTTTCAACTTCACGGAAGATGAAACATATGTATCGTAAAATTCTTTGGAGGAATAAACCATACTTTTACTCTAAGGTCCAGATTTACTTCGGGATTAGTACTTGACTGCTGAAAAAAGCTTCAGGAGCTAACACGCCTGTTTTCTGTAAGCTTGATTTGGGTCCATGGGATTCCAGGAAATGAGATGAGCATATGGTCTGGCTAAGACCGGCAGTGAATTATCTTTCACAGGACCAGAACCCGCCGTCGAAATCTCGATCTCACACAGAAAGTCCTGTGTTAGAGACCTGATGTAAAACGGCCAACGCTCACACTGGATCCACAGGACTGCCTGCGATACATCGAAGCTATTCTTAAAGATTTCCAGTTAGTTGTAAACCAAATAAGCGCTAAATGTTAAAGCTCGAATTTGGTACTCTTGCACTAGGTTTCCAAAGAAACATCAAAGATGTCTTGCACCCGTTTCTGTAGACCTTTGCATGAGCTGACTGCTGCTCAACATGTCTGTTACTTACGATTTCCTGAGTGATGTTGATGTTGAAATCAGGAGGCGCTTAGCGATCTCAGGGCGGCTTGACTGTCGGAGCAAATGATAACAAACATATCTTCTTCGCTCCGCGTATGATTAACTGAGCGCACCCGAGGATTGCATATATCTCTGCTTGCAAAACAGAAACCTACCCACCCAGAGAGTTGGTCGTGCAATACATAATTCCAACCTCTGCAGCGCCTGGAAGCCCCTCTGTTTGAGAACCGTTGGTGTATCACACTCTCCCATCTATTGGAAAAAGTACACCGCGTGTCCAATCCTCTTTTGAAGGGATAGCGACTTCGAACCTCCTACCGAAAGTAAAACCCGGAATGACGTAGGACAGGGTCAGATCCCATTGAATGGTATATCTTTTTTGTCATTTTGGCCATGGCCTTCCATAACCCCAAAATCTGTAGGACCTTTTTAAATATAATTGGGTTCAATAATCGAATTTACCTATTACCTCTTACGCGTTATATTAAAATGTATTAAATATGTCATTTTTAGAGTATATCTCCGTTTAATTTTCTATATATTTATATTTAGGCATTAGGGATACCCTTGTGAGGGAGAAGGGATTAGAAAGTTCTTAGAACCTAAATCCAAAACTGCACTTCGCTAATTATTTATTGGATTTCGTTATTATAACTCAGACTTTTTGTACAAAACAAGCTGGTGTGTTTTTCAAGTTGGGCCGCGTCGAGCATCTTTTTAAAAATTTGGGATGCAGGTAAGTTAAAGTTCACGAACCGATGGTTTAAAATATCTCAAGCAATGGCTTGATTTTATACCTTTAAAGAGTCAAAGGGGAAGGAGGTTTTACCCCTTTTTAAATAAATACCATTGTTGTTTAATAATTACTAAACTGCACATTTGCAACAGGAGCTTTTAAATTCAGGATAGGTTTCTACAACACGGAAAAGATGCGATTTTTAAGTTTACCCCTCCCCTTAAACGAAGTTGTCGAATACCATCCCTTTAGACCATCTCCTCTTTTCTGACTTACTCCAACTAGACTGTCACTGGGCTTTAACCTCCGCGGGAGCTTTCCCACTCTACGGGAGCTTTTCACACAACGGTATCTTAGAACTTCTCGGGAACTTTCAACCTCACGAGAGCTTTAAACACAACGAAAAAACAATCAAACACAATCAAAAAACAAGCAAAAAACAAGCAAAAAAACAAGAAAAACATAAGTAAAAATTAAGGCAAAAATGGAGATGTCGAACGACTGCGTTTAATAACTTTTTTCGACATGGGTGAGTTTCCCATCTCTTTAGACCTTCGCCTTATTTTTGGCTCACTGCAACTGAACTTCAACGGGAGCTTTCAATTTCACGTGAGCTTTTCACTCCACGAGATCTTTTAAAACAACGGAATCTTAGAACTCCGCGGGAGCTTTCAACTCCGCGGGAGGTTTCAACTCCGCGGGAACTTTCCAATTCACGAGAGCTTATAAAACCACAAAATCTTAGAACTCCGCCGAAGCTTTTAACTCCACGCGAGGTTTCAACTCCACGGGAGGTTTCAACTCCACGGGAGCTTTCAACTCCACGGGAGGTTTCAACTCGTCGTTGTGCAACAATCTCATTAGACATAATCTCAGGATCCTGGTTTTTGGGAAGCTTTGACCCCCTCACCCTCCCTGAGGGGGGTTGACCGACACAAATCTTTTGGGGTTTTAAGATAGGGGTTGGACGCCCTACCCCCTCCCCCTAAGACATGCTTGGATATACAGCAGTTTAGCCATATATTTTCCTGAGATTATGTCACAGGCTGCCTGTGCATTA
>JAAAKO020056757.1:0-10599 GCA_010015015.2 Bolitophila cinerea | reverse complement strand
ATTTTAAATGTATATATATATATATATATGTAGGGTTTTCCGTTTTGGTGTGCTCGCATTATTATCCGATGGATGGGATTTTGTGTCCGCACTTTTCACAACCCTCGTTTTATACCTTGAGGCCACCGCTCAACCCTCCCCAATATATTCGATTCACCATTTTCCAAACTACCCCACACTGCGCGCACCGCAAAGTGAATGCACATACTATACACACACTCGTACAATATACGTGCGATATAGTACATATAAAATGTGTGTGTGTGTGTGTGGAGCTCTAAAACCTAACAACCAACATTTCTACTTTAGACTTGGCCGAGCTGCTCGGCTCGGTGGTGGAAAACGACGACGTGGCGGCGAGGCGCGGCGGCGGGCGGCGAACGGGCATGGCAATGTATTTGGAAGCTGCGCGGATGTGAGGACTTTTGGGGATGGAGTATGTAGTATACGCGGATGGGAGGAGGACGACTGACGACGACGACATTGTGGAATTCACTGTTCGTTCACGAAAAGCAAGTTGCTCCCCGTCCCACACGGTGAAAAAGCGGAGGACGTAAGCCCGCCACTGCTGCCGCTGGCCCTGCCATCCAGAACATTTCTCAAACAGGGTTTTGTGTATATGTGATCTATATATATATATATATATACATTTATATTATTTATATGTTCGTATGTATGCGAGCAGTAGCGAACGGGTGTAGTGTATATACAAATACATATATACCCACACGGGTATACCAACCGACCACCACCCAAACATGTATGTCCTATGCTCCCCCACCCCATATGTACACACACAAACACACACATACGTATAGTAGAAAGTAGAAAGCCTTTTGCGTTCGGTGCCCTGGCAAAATGTTTTACATACTCGCGAGTATACATATACGTTTATCTATGCAAATATATACTACACACATACATATACATATATAAATATATATATTCAGATTCACATATACTATATAATATGTATATATGTATATGTTGTATACGCGGACGAAGGCAGTATAACTCTGCTGGCGTGCACATAGAGAAAATTGGTGGATGTTTGTGACATGTGTGCTCTGGCAAGGGTGGTGTATGGGGGCAGAAAAGGGTGTGCCGAGCACGAGCTCTGGTTTAGAAAATCCATAGCGCTCGTCTATAAGCCGGTCGCTGTACGAGAGAATATCCAATTTGTTCTTAGTTGCTCGCTCGTATATGTATATAGTCATATTTGTCGATAGAACACACACACACATACACACTTATACCTACATATACCATATATGATTTTATGTGAAAGCATAAACTCACAATACATGCAAATTGTTACAGTTATTTACTATAGAATATAAATTTAATAACGGTAAAATAACAAAAGAAAAGTAGATACAATTTCGAATACATTTTCTATATTTTCAATATTCTTAAATATATTAATAGTACTCTTGATATCTGCAAATAATATTAAACATCTAAATGTATTCAATGGCAATTCATTATCTTTATCGGTTAATAAAATATTCAAAGCAAACTTTTTTTTAACCTTTCAATGGAGTTTAGCTTTTTAATTGATTCAGCCAACCAATTTCATCTACAAAAACCAGAAACGAAAAATTAAAAATGGTATGCATGATATATTTTTTGGGAAATTATTAATTTAAAAGTACGGTTAGAAGTCGACTGTTGAAATTTTTTTATAAATATAAGAAGATTTTTTCAGGTTAATTTTTATGTATAAATATGATCGATATTCATAAACAAAATTAAGAGAGCAACCGATAATTTTATTGAGGGTCATATTTTTTAAGGGTAAACACAAATCTTGAGTACGTATTACGAGCTTTTTGGAGAGTATTGAGAACATAAGACGACATGTAGGATAAAATGATATCACAGTAAAGAAGGATATGCAGTATTAGAGATTTAATTAGTCTAAGTCTAGTAGTTGTTGACATGAGGTACGCGTGTATCCAAAGCCGTCGTAGTCCTACAAACACTTTTGATGCAGATTATTCCATTACAACTTATTGTTCATGATAATTCCTAGGTTTTTGACACAGGTTGACCACTCCAGAGGATGACCATTAGGCAAAATATAATGTAATAAATTAGTGGAACAAGTCACACGAGCTACCTACTATTCTACTTGGGATACGAGCGGTTTTCAAGGAAGACATAGGTGCGACCATGGCCGAAATGGTTTACGGAGAACCTATTAGGTTGCCCGGTGAGTTCTTCGAGGAAGTCAAGCGACATCAATCAGCTAGCGAATTTGTAAGCGATCTCAGGCGAATTTTCGATCGTTTACAACCAACACAAACATCACAGCACGGGACGAAAAGCGTTTTCGTTCCACAGGATCTGAACAAGTGTTCGCATGCATTTGTTCGACATGATGCA
This sequence comes from Bolitophila cinerea, assembly GCA_010015015.2. Lineage (NCBI taxonomy): Eukaryota > Metazoa > Arthropoda > Insecta > Diptera > Mycetophilidae > Bolitophila > Bolitophila cinerea. Next base: position 8,211 of record JAAAKO020056757.1, on the reverse strand, counting down.
GTTCGTGCTCCGCTTCAGAAACCGTACAACGGACCTTACGAAATTTTACGCCGATCAACAAAGAATTTCCTTCTGCGCATAAAAGACAAGGATGTCAACGTGAGCGTGGATCGTATCAAACCAGCATATGGAGTAAAGAACGCAGACACCACTGTCGTCAAGCAACAGGACAGCGCTAAACCGACAGTTACACGCTCTGGAAGACGCGTTCGATTTCCACAGCGATTCCAATAAAGGTTTTTCTGGAAAGGGGGTATTGTAGCGATGTGAAGTACACAACCCTACTCAGCTGTTCACACACACGTACTCCCACACACACACATACACACACATACACACACATTTATGAATTATATACAAAATATACAACGGTACATACATGAAGATATATTTAAAATGTAACGTAGCTAGTGGAATACGCACACGAATTGGTATTAAAATTTAATTAGACAAAAATATAAATCGGTCTTTTCTTTAACAATAAACCCACAGGCTATATATTATATTGGCTTAGTTACACTTTATGGGGCGTTTATCAAAATAATAATTAAAAATGCAAAAGTGTTAAGTTTTGCTTCTTGATAATTTAAAATATATTTATCTCAATTTTTTTTTGCGCCAACTTTCTTTTTACACTTTTTTTGGGGCTTTTAAGTGTGTATGAAACTTCTTTATTTAATGAACTAAACAAATAAAAGTTAATAGGTTTGAATAAATTATTTTCTTTAAAAATAACTGCATCATTACATTCGCTTGTTCAGATTTTAAGGGGAAACCCTTTTTTATAAATATATAATACATATAAATATAGACAAAAGGTGTGATATCTTGTACGATGTCTAGACTGTATGTGCCCTAAAATATATGAGTTTTGAAATAAAGTATAAATATGACCAATTTGTACCAAAACAACAACATAATTAGAGTGAGGTTTAATATGTATTTTGACATTTTCTGTTACCATTTAGCACAGTTCCAAAAGTGCCCACTAGACGTGAATATTTCCGTGAAGGAAACCTATACCACATATTTGAATTAATTAAATATAATGCAAATATAGAGATTAGGATTTCTTTTTTGTTGGAAGTATTTCATTTTAAAATGTTATATTTCAGGTCTTCCTTATTAAGAAAGAAACTACACAAAGGATCCTTTAAAGGTTAGGAAGGGTTTAATGTTATCGTCTCTTTTTAAATGATTTCTTGGAGGATGAGTTGGTTTATAGAGAGGAAATTTCAAAGACTATTTATTTTAATTTTAATTTAGTTCTATCTATTCAGTTGTAAAAAATATTTTATTTTATGGTAGTCTTTTTCTTGTTTTATGATACAAATTCCCTGGTTTAGGCCAATTTTTACTTTAAAACAGCCCTCGTTATAAAATGTTATCTTATGGTGGAAAAATCCTAATTTAGAGCAAACTCTACAACAACAACAACAGCCAAATAGTTTAGCAAAATGCACAATTCGAAGATATTACAAAAATTAGAGAAAAAATTGACAAAATGCTCAATTGGATATTTATTATTTTGTATAATTTAATTATTTATTTATTTGGGAAATATAATTCATTTAAATAGACTAAAAATTATCAAAATAGAATAAAATATACTATATTATGTACATTTATTGCTGTAAAATACAAAATTTGCAAAAATATGCTTCTAAAAGTCCAAAATATGCTAAATTAGGCATTTGAGAGTAAAATATGCAAAAAATGGCTAAAAAAGAACCCGCTGAACACAAAACACATTTTAGTTTGTATTCTAATACGATGTCTCAGAAAAAAACATATTTTTGGTTGCCTGGATAGTACCCAAGTAACATTTTATTTTGTACTGCAGGTGCAAACTGTCGGTTACAGCTAATCTTTAATTAGCATTTACTTGTAGTTTAAATGGTTGTCGCAGCTCTAATGGTTGAAAATATAGCTTGTTTTTGGTGTTTTGCCTGTAAGCCATCATTTTACTCATCGAGGACCAATATGGCTCGGTAGGCACATTAGTATATATTCTCCTCCCAGCGGGTTGCTCTAACATTAAATGAGATGACCGTACGACTCGGCCAGTTCTCCAGAACCGTTTGTTGTTGTGTTTTTCTTTTGTTTTTTACTTGTTTATTGCTTGTATTTGCTTTTTCCCGTATTTTGCTTGTTTTTGTTTGTATTTTTTGTTTTTTTAAAAACTCTTTTTTTAATCAAAAAAAGCAATTAAAATTGCTGCCAAAATCTACATAATAGGTATGGTGACTGATCCCGCTTAAAAAAACAACCATAAATTAGTGTAAATATGATGCATTTTAAACTGATCACGTATAATGCTTTTGTAATAACGCTACATTGATAATAATATAATCGATCTACATAAAATGTATATTGAATACAACTTACCATTCCCAATGTTGTTATAAATATATATTTATACAACTCGAGCAGCAGTTACCCAATCCCACAAACATAAACATGTCAAATTTGTTTAATATAAATGTCGTAAACAAAAGAAAACATGCTTCCGCGGTGGAACACAAAAACCCCATACTCCAGCTCCGCAAATCATGGATCATAAATATTTAACTCCTCGCACGCGAATTCATATATTCATATATATATATAAAACTATATGTTAGTATGTGTATTTATTAATCTCGCGGTGGTTACTTTTTTACAACCCAGAGTTCACCTGTTTGCATATATATAAAATACAATGTACATACGCCCACGCAAAAGCAGTAACGCAGCAACGCACCACCGCAGAAACACACCGCGCGCACCGCACCGCACAGTCGTAACGTACACGCCACGACAAAACGGTAAACAGTATGGGGTGCACGCACCCGCACTCACACACACACGACACACCCCTTTTGCGCCGTTTTCAATCCGTTTTCCAACGTTTGATTCGAGTGCGTGTGTGTGTGTGTGTGTGTGTGTGTGCTTGCACTCTTAATATGGGAATACAATTTTACGATCATAGTTTGACTAAAAAATAGAAATGTTTTCCAAGATTTTTACGATCGCACATATAAATAATGACATACACATCTTCATGTTGCGGATGGGAGGGTGAGCATATATATAATGCAATAACCCCATATGTGAGGGCTCTAAAAATTGATACCTTTATTTTTTCCGTTTTCCGTTTTTATGGCTACACAATAATATCGAACACACTGCCACACAGCCACAGCCACGGCATCGCGCCCACACAAGGTGAATTTTTATATGGCCGCGTTTTATGCGGTTGTTTTATTTGTATATTTTGATATTCTGATTTAGGATTTTTATGGCGAAAACTTCTCATCGTGTTATGTTTGCAATATTTTTTGGGAAATTGTTCACACCGACTGCGACTGTGCGTTTTGTTGCGCTATAGATGATGAAGATCACTGGATGAAATTAGTATTTTGAGGAGTATAAACTTTGATTAGGCTTCAGTGGCTCAATTACAAATTGAGAGATTGTGTAGATTTATTTGAAAGCGCAGGTTATTATTATGTTATGCAGAATTAACAGCAAAATAATCACACAATTGCAGCCAGTCCCATTAGGGACCGGGATTTTTCAAAAGCAGTATATATGGAGTTCCATACAAAATTAAACTATCCAAATTTGCCAATTTTTTTTGCCTTTGGATATTTGAGATAATCGATAAAAATGAACAAATAGCCAATCCGACAAACTTATAAAATAAAAACTTAAAATGAGATAAAAGGAATTAGTGAAATAATCAAGCAGAAAGTAATCAAAAACAGCATTTTTTAAAATCCTTCTTGAAATCTATATGCGGGTGGGCCAGAAAACAATTGTTAAATGCCCTTGGCCCGGGTTTTTGAAGGGTTCCGGGATGTATTTTTTTCCTAATTATATTCAACAATATTTACACAAAACCTCCGGTATTAACAATATTTGTTCAGTAGCTCGCGTATATATAAAAAATGAATAAGTGAATAGTATATACTCGTACTATATTGCCTGTATAAAAGAACTCCGTGTTTTCGTTTAAAGACATAAATATTTTATTCGATGATAAATTGTTACAGGAGTTCAATATTGTGTACTGCGCAGTACAGAAGACAATAAGCAAGAGAAATAAAAAAGATAACGAGACATTCTGTTAGCGTTTCCCAAAAAAAACATATTTTTTTCTGAGTGTCCCGAACCGTATTATAGCTTTAAACCAGCATTTCAAAATAGTGCTCCTCGATAGTAGTTATAATAACATAAAGCGATGTTGATTTATGACTGCTGCTCGATAGTAGCTTAAGTACAACATTTATAAATGGTGAAACTTTATAAAAGCATTATGCGATGATGTCTTATGAGTGTTGATCGATGTCCACGATATTAGCTTTAGTACACCTTTTAAAAATGTCGCAAATTTACAATAACACAAGGCAATGTTACTTTATTAATGCTGCTCGATAGTACCTTTTGTACAACATTTGGAAATGGTCATTAGTGGCATCACAATCTGTCATTTTAAATTATTGTTTATTATTGACATGCAATAAACAGCGGTAATTAAATAGAACTGTGAAAACACTTTCAAAATGCAGAAGTCAATACGGTATTGGACAAAATCTGGATTGTTTAAAAGAATTCTTAAGAAGATGCACTAAAAACGCATAAATGATATTCAAGCTGCAACGGACCAGTTAGTTACTAGCAGAAACTCAGCCTTTAATAAAAATCAAGATCCGATAGCTTTCACTTCATTTATGCCTTCGCATAAACTGTTGTTAGATATCCATCAGCCAGTTTGATCATATATTTCCACGTCCGTTGCTGAATTAGATACAGAAGATTAGCCCGCCCAATCGTCTATTATTTCGTTAGATGCTAAATTCGATAACCAATTGGTCGTCACCTCATCAGATAGAGAATTATTTGACGATATAGATTCCCACTCTGCAATAAAAATGATCAAAGAAAATGATCAGATTTCAGATGATTTATCTGTTGACGTGTTTTTTACGGCTTTGGGCTTTTGAGTTTAACATATCCCATTTAATTTGGATACTATCATTTAGTAATGCTTTTATAATGGTGCAACCGTATAGCAGTATTTAGAAATGCTGTACTAATGGTATTGCAATGATAACTTTATTACACCTTTTAGAAAAACAGCTCTAATGTTCTGACTTTATAACAACATTATTGGCACCTGTAAGTGGCTGTATAGTAACACTAATGTTTTTATCGTGTGGGCCCTTTTAGATTTATAGTACCATGATAGCAGCTTTATAAGGACATTTTCAAATGTTATTACCTGATAGTAACATTAAAAATAACAGTATAGTAACATTTATGTTGATATATGAGCCTTATACGGTTTTATGGTTTGTTGGATCCGGAGCTTCCCCGATCAAGAAGTGACATGAAGTTAATGCTTCTAAGTCTTTTGGGTCGTCTTGCATGGCACATATTGGTTGAGAATTTAAAATAGCCTCGATTTGTGCCGGGATAGTTGCCATTTTCCGAAAACTTGTCGAAGATGGAGTGTTTGACGAATTTTACTCCGGCTTTCTACAATCAAGATGTTTGATAGGTGTGTGTCGCGTATTTGAGTCAAGATGTACTGATGAAGTTAACGGCACCGACAAAATTGGTTTCGCAATCGCTGTTGAGACCACGGCCGACCACGGCTGTCGTGCCACGAATCGCCGAAATTCGTCCACAAAAGAATCGGTGGTTAAACTACTCACCAAATAAAGGTACACTGTTCTTGTTGCGAAGTACACGGACAGCGTAATGTATGTCTTTGTTGTATTTGTTCCTCTTCCAGACAGAGTCCTGCGCACTGACGAATCCAAGTGTTCTGTGGGAACTTGCGGAGGTGAGGTCTTGCGGCGCTAGATCCCTTTCGGGAACGCCTTATCTTCCCTCTTGCCGTGGCTCCGACCAAACAAAGGTTTTATACAAAAAAAAAACATAAAAAGACAAATATATTGGGTTGGATATGCAAAAACACGACTACTCAACCCCAGCTGCTAAAACAAGAGTGAACAAAATACATGAAAACACATACACGAAAAAAAGACACAGTACCCAGTGGGGGAGGGGCATGGGGATGTAGCAGCGTAAGCTGATTCGGATGCATCACAATACGCATAAAGCTGAGATATCTTCGAATCCTCAATTGATTTAGTTGGGGCAAGCCATTCCTTTCGCTTACAATGTTTGCATAAACATTTTTGGCAAAATGATTGTTGGAGCCAGGAGTCCGAGCTGATCAAAAAGTCGTACGACGTCAGATAGCAACTTTCGCTTTGTGGGAGGATGTCAGGTTTTTACAAAATTTTGTTCTATAAAATTCAGTTTTACAAAATTAAGATTTTAAAATTTTGTCTTTCAAAATTCTGCTTTTTTAAATCTGGATTACAAAATTCGGAAATAAAAAAATGTTTCTGTAAAAATAAGCGCACGTTTGCGTGTATTTTACCAATTTGTACCATTGGTAGTTTTTTTATTCAGTTTCCTATTTTCTTAAGCAAAAAAACTTGATTAAGGTTAACTTCCTTATTAAGCCAACGATCCTGAACAAAAGCACGGACTGAATATTTTGACCAATAGGGCATTCTTCTTCTTGGATTTTTTTATTTGAGAGCAAACTTTTTTTAATATTTTAAATTCTATAGAGACAAATATCAATATGTAAGGAATTCGGGACACGTACCGGCACTTGAAGATATTGATATACCCATAACTATAAATGCAAAAAAATAAATTTATATATAAAATTAAAAAAAGGAATATATGCTTTAAGTAATATTTATAATTGATAATATTTGGGGGGTGAGGGTGAAAACGTGTCACCGTGTTATAAAAGGCCCTCTGTACTATAAATAATCTTAGTATATTGCCCCCGATTGAAACCTGTTGTAACCTTTTTAACATTAATAAAAATTCACGAAATAAAAGTAGAAAAGCCACAGTCTCCAAATAGCAAATCACCAAATAACTAACAACCATTTTTGACCAACTCGTTCTTCTCCCCTTAATTCAAATTGAATAACAAAACAAGATTTTAGCTACGCCCTTTCTACTGTCAGTCGAATGAGACAACTCTGCCCTAAACGCACTCTTTTACAAGCTTGAGTAACATAATTTGGAAAGAAACGGAATGCGTTAAGCAAGCACATTAGTCGAACTTATTTCATGGAGTAAAAAACTACAATTTATCATAACTTCACAACCAAATATTTATTAACCCGTATAACACGCAAGAGAATAGGCGCCTGGGCGTTTTTGACAGTTTGCACGAATTTCTGCATGTAATGTGCACGTATTTGCCTATGCCCCTGCGTGCAGTTTGGCGGCAGTTTGCGTGCAAATTAAAATGCTTTACGGGTACATTATTTTTTGTATAAAAAAAAAATCAGCTTTATTCACTCTAAATAAAACTCACGTTTTAAACTTTTAGAACTTTTATAACACTACTTCCGCAAATAAAAATCATGTTTTGAAAATCCTTAAATTATTTAAGTGCTAAGTGCATTTAAGCATTTTAGGATTTTAGAACCCAAGTTTAATAGTCGAAAGTCGTGTTTGAAGTTTTTTTAAAAGGTCTACAATATTTTGGTAAACAAAGGAGATATATATAAATAGGTATTAAATCAAAATTAATTATTAATTTTTCGTTCGAATAAAATGCAGTTTCCAAGAAAGAGGATAAAAAACTGATAATCTTTTTTGGAACGCGAAGTTTTTTTTGGATGGGAAGGATTTGTTACGTGAATTGTATTGTGTAGTTTTTGTGTTTGTGTCTTTAATTAGGTTGGGGTTGTGTTGTGTAGAGCAAGATTTTAGAATTTTATTTTGTTTGTTTTTTTTTTTGTTTTACTTAACTTTTTTTTACTTTAACTTTATTTTTACATTTTCATTTTTTTAATAATTGATTTTATTGTTATCCATATTTTTTTTTTGAAAGCTGGTAAATTGACGATCTGTTTCAGATTATGTGGAATGGTGTTATATAGACGGGTTGAGTCGTTTAGAACTGATTTGGAGTGGTTATTTGAATTTGACGAATTTATGTGTAAAAGTTGTTGTTGTCTTGTATTATGTCCATGTATTTCAGAGTTCGTTTGTATTATCAAATTATGTCTACATATATTATTTATTATTTTAAAAATTAGAAGAATTTTGTTTATTTTTATTGAATTTGATATATTTATAAATGATGTATTGTACAGTGTATTTGATGGCGTGTCA
>JAAAKO020056746.1:0-10600 GCA_010015015.2 Bolitophila cinerea | reverse complement strand
AGCTGAACATTACCTATGTCACTGTCCGTCTCTTTTCTTACTTCGGCTAAAAACTTTCCTATCAAGGGAAATCACACAAAGCGAGATTTAAAATACCAAAATGGATCGAATCGTCTCTTTCATAGAGCAATCCAATTGGTTTGAATATAAGTGATATTTATTTCGGGTGGGTGAATTTCCCAATAAAGCAATATCTATCTATCCAGACTCCGTATGGGCAGGACGTCGAATCAGTTTAAAGTCATTGCAGATATGTTGAAATACAGTAATGGTTCACAAACCGAAGGAAAATATGAAGATGCTGGATGTAAAATCCAATGTAATGGTGTTTAAGGGATACGCTGATACACAAAAGGTACACAATCCAATTGGGCATCTAGTGATCGTCAGTCGCGACGTGGAAGCGAAACCGGCAAGGGTAATCTAACGAAATAACATAACATACAATAAGAAAATGAATTCTTTTCAGTTGGGGACGGTGGGGCTATCGAAAATGACAAGAAGGACATAACGGAATCCGATCAAAAGGAGAAAAATAAAATGTCATGAAAACGTATGAAGAGTTCGAAAATGCGTCCGGTGATTCGATAATAATAATAATTCTCAGGATCCGGATTATGTGCAATCTGATCGTGTTAAGCCCAACAATAGAAACCCAACTCGAAGATCATCTTGCATTCTCAAGCCACGTTATATTATATTCCAAAAATACAATGCATTTGTCGCAACGGAATACAGCCCAGGAACCCAGTATCGGTGTTCGAGGCGATGAAGCTTTCCGATCAAGATGCATGGAAAAGTGCCATGTAAGAAGAAATTACATCATTAAAGGAAAACGACACTTGGACGATCACCAGCGGACGGACCAGCGAAATAAGAGATGACGGATCGATTACGCGCCACAAAGCACAATTGGTGCCAGAAAGCTGAAGCGGAGTACATTGCTATGTCAATGGCTACTTATGAGGCCTAAAGCAACAATTTTCAACTACAAAACTAGCTATATATTGTGACAATCAAGGGGCAATTGCAGTTGCATCCGAAGATTGTTATTGCGCTAGATCGAAGCACATTGATGTGAAACACGCCATATTCGCGACTTTATTAAGAATGGTACTGTGAAGATACTGTGCCAGAGGTGTTTCTTCTATCCGGCTGGCCGCCGACTTTTTATATAAACGGCCGGCTAAAGTCGGCGCTATATTAGAAAATAACATTTTTATAATATATATATATATATATATAGTCAAGATTACTAAAGACATTAGATTTATTTTTAATATCAAGCTACCGACGAGAGGAACAACGCGGTTGATTGTAATTGGGAGGAACCCAGTTCAATCACGCGGACAGACAAAAGATTTACTCATGCTAGAAATAGCCGGTTCCAATATAAATTGTTCGTTTAAACCTACAATTTTTTGTTTGTGATTTTTCCGGAATTTCCTCGGGATTTCCACGTGATTCCCCAGGTTTTCCCGGTTTTGCCGGGATTTCAAAAAAATACACTTTAAGCACAATTAATAGTTATTCATAGAGATTTCCCAAAATTTCTTGAGACTTTGTATAATTTACGTTATTTTTCCAAGACTTTTCCGGATTTCCTTGGATTTTACCGATTCCCAAAGGTGTTTTGTTGATTATCTGTTTATGCCCGGTTATGGTTATGCCCGGTATAATCTCGGGATATTTCACCGGGATTTAGAATTGAACGGAATTTAACGGGATTTTCCCGAGATTTTCTCCCGAGAAAACTTGTAAAAACCCTCAAAATAAAAAAAATAATATTGTGCGATAGATACCTGTGAAATCCAGAAAAAATCCCTTGAAAATCCCATTGAAATTTTACTGAAATCCAGGAGAACTCCCTAAAAAATCTTTTATTTAGAGGAGCAAACAAAATGCTAGCAATTAAAATTTGACCAAGGAATATATGAAAAATATAAAACATTTACCTGAAAATGTGTTGGAAATGAAGATCTTATTTTTTTATTGGATCTTAGACCCCTCCCCCCTAAAATCACCCTTATCACTAACCCGTCAAACATTATTATGTGGTGCGTACGTTTTGGAAAATCCCGGATTTTCTTTTAAATTTTGAGCACAATACTTTTTTAAAAGCATGATTTGTGTTACCCTCTTTTATTATCGATGGATTTTGTGATGATGTCCGAGAATACGTTTTTACTAATTTTTTCACATTAGCCGCCGGTTAGCCGCCTGTTAGCCGCCGCCGGAAGTAAATAATTCGGCTAGCCGCCAACTGGCAAAAAATCGGCTTCAGCCGCCGGTTGCCGTTTAATTTAAGATTCTATCCGGACGCCGATGTTTTTTAATCGGCTGACATATCTGTTCGTGCCATTTTTATTTTGTAATATCGGTAATCTTTTAAAATATATTACGAAATCTGGTAGTATCTGTTATATTTTACGAATATCGGTAATATTTTAAATATATTGCAAATATTTTGTGATATTATATATTATTCTGTAAAATTTGTAATATAACCTGGCATCATGGTCAAAAATTCAATGATTTTTTTCTGTACATTCAGAGGCCAATAACACAAAATTGCATAATTTTCTGGTTTCTGGTAAAATTAGTACCTTTTAGAGTGTGTATGTGTGCTTTTTTAATATATATGTAATATTTTGAAATTTGTAGTATGATTTGTAATATTGATAAATTTTGGAAATATATCGAAAATATCGGTAATATTTGTAAAATAATGGAAATATTTTAAAACATTGTTAATAATTGTTATATATTGCAAATATTCTGTAATATTTATTTTTTAAATTATTGGTATTATTTGTAATAATTCGGGAATTTTTGTAATATAATCAAAATCAAGAATACAGTGTACAATAAAAACGATAGTAAATTGCTCCATGGATTTGACTGCTATGTGATTGATTGGTTTTGGTTTGTTTGCAATAAAAATATATAATTTCAGCCTGTAAAATACACAGCAAATACTACAGTAGATTGATCAGATGTTTTAATTATTATGTTTTAACGTTTTTTAGTTTTTATGCCTGTTTTAACATAAATTAAACCTCCGCTACCCCGTTTTATGAATCGGAGAAGTGTACACCCAATAATATTAACGTTAAATTAACATTGTAGTTTACATTATGAAACAGTCACAGAAAAAATCATGCATTTCCATTTTTTTGGTTGCCTTGGTGATCACAAATATCTGCTCATTTTTTAATTATGTTTTAAGGTAAATATTTTACTATTTATTGCAATCTTTCATAAAATTTGTTTGAGATTGTTTTTCAAAATGGTTCTGTTTTTTATTTGCGCTCAATTGGGAGCTATTATTAAAGTTTATTGCAGTCGCACACACACACACACACTCGTTAAATGCAACATTTCAATCATTAACCAATTTGCAATGTTTTTCAGGCGCCTCCTCGGAATAATCATCAATAAAATGAGTAATTAATTTTATAAAGTAGCGCACTTTGTTCAAATACATATGAACTGCAATAAACTCAATTGATCGTTTTCGAATAAATACAGGGAATCACTAAAACCTATATATGTATATAATTATCAGGGATAAAGAAATATATAGTATTATAGAATATACTATATAAATATATTTTGTATAGTACTCGCGGCAATAATAATTAAACTCAATATTGTACATACATTTATATACGTATTACACACATTCACACAATTTACAACTAATAACGTGTGTCATAAATTTCCCTCTCACAGTATAGCGTATACTATACTATATTTTCCGTTTTTCCGAAAACGCAAGCGCCCCTCCTCTATACACGGCAACGCACACACACACGCACACATAGGACCGACGCAATGCGATGCGACGCGACACGGTGTTGCGTTATGCGTTGTGACGCGACTGCGCGGCGGCAGCACGGCACGTTGACGGTGGCGCTGTTGCCACTCGATCGGAACGAATATAAGGCAAGCTACAGGCAAGGTGTCCCTTAAACGTTCGCCAACCACAGAAACTGTAACAAGTGTTTGTAAGTGTGTGTGTGTGTTTTAGCAAGTACAAATACTCGCGTGTCTTCTAGTTAATATCAAGTATCTAAATTCAAGTGTATTTGTTTTTTCGGTGGTAGATATTTGTTCTGTGTCTACTCGCGCATATTAAGTGGAAATTTTAATACATTCTGTGAAAATTTATTAAAGGAATCTCTTGAGGAGTTGTTGACTCTTGTGGTATAGCATAGTGTTTAGCAGAGACGTGTGCAAAGTGCGCGCTTGTTATCATCCGTTGGCTGAGAAGAGCTGAATTAAAATGTGAGTGATGATTAAGTGGATTTAATTTTAAAATAAACATTTTCGTGGGGGTATTCGGAGTTTGAAGGTGTCTTATAAGGAGCAAGAACATTACTTTAAAAAATATATTGAGGGAAGGCAATTCAAATATTTACGGATTAGGATTTATTTTAAAAGATTTTCTCGCGATTACTAATATGTGAAAGAGATCGAATTCCTTTGGAAATTGGAAATAAATTAACTCATATTCGTATTTAAATAAACTATAAAAAACGAGAAAAATTAATAAAAAAAATTGAAATCAATTGCTGAAATATTTTAGGGATACAATTTATTTATTTAATATTTAAATGAAAAAACATCTGGTTTTAAAGTTTTTTGGTGGATTATTTACCTTCAATATGTATAAAAAATATTTATCAAACAACTATTTCTTAAATCTAAGATTGGTTTTTACTGAAAATTTCTATATTTAAAAATACCATTGTTTATATATCAATATTATTGAATTTAAAAGATATGCGATATTTTTATGCAACTTGTATTTTTTTTATCAGTGATTATGACGAGCAAAATTACCGAAATCCTTTGGAAATTGAATTTTAAAAATGTGTTTTTTTAATTATAAAAAAATGAATATTCATTCATTAATCAAAAATTCCAAGAAAATAAAGAAATAAAAACAATGAAAAAAATATATCAATCTTTTAAGGATATTTTTTTTTAATATTGGAATAAAAAAACATCTACCTAGAGAATGTTTATAAAATATTCGTCAAACAACTAATTCTGAAATCTAAGATTGTTAAATATAGATATTTTTTATATTTTAAAATGTTGTTGTTGAATTTAGTGGATATTTATGCAACTAGTGTTTTCTATCAGTGAGCAATTGCAAGGATTACTTAAGGACTATACATCTAAAATAATAAATAAAACAGAAACCCATTCAAAAAAGTAGTTTTGTGTTTTTGTTCATAGGTCTTTCTCAATTGTAAGATATAAAAGAATCTACAATATTATTATATTTTGGCATGGAGAAAAATTTTAGTTCAAAAAACACTGTCAAGTAACACGGTTTAGTATCAAAAATGGTAAAATTGACCAAAAATTCTATACCCTATCTAATATCTTCGTATTCGGATATGTTTTCCTTAAACGCTATGTCAAATTCTATACAATTTAAAAAATCAAAATAGAAATAGAAATTATATTAAAACTTTGTGGTAACCTTCTCAGGATTTTCTATTAGTATTTGCTTAAAACAGCAATAACTGCAATTAAAAAAATGATTTCTGGTGAACTCTATCTATAAAAAATAGGTTTGTAGAACTTTTGGAATTAAAAATTAAGAATATCTGATATCTTAAAAAAATTAAATATCTTTTCCAATAAAATAATTTCCTAATCTCTGGATAATTGCATTGTAAATAGTTTTATCAAGTCTTATTGGGTCATCTTGAAACTTTTTGATACACACAGATACAGGATAAGAGTTTGTTTTTCCCCGATAAAAACTTAATCTCAATAGGGATTCCCATATGTTTTAAACTATCGAAATTTGAGATTCGGGACTCCCTAAAAGATATTCTCGAGAATTCTCGAAAATAGGGAAAAGTAAAAACCCCTGCAAAACTACAAAATCTATGTAAAATTATATTTTTATAAAAAAACTAAATATTAAAAAATATTTACTTAAAATCTTTGAAATGAAAAGAACTTAGTTTGAAAACTCAAATTAAGCGGATTTCGATCAGTGTTTTGAGGCTGTTTATATCTGTCAACTTTTTTCATACAACTTCAATTCGTTTCTAAACGAAGGAAAAAAGTGATTGCCGAGTATTGTTTAATGTTTGCATTGATATTTCAGCATTGCTACAAACATACTTTTTGAGTTGATGTTGTTCGTTGTTGAGGTCAAAAAGATAATGAAAGTTTTAAGTATATATATTTATTTCAAAAGAATTGATCATTAAACATCCAAAAAGATTGTTTTTAAATGTAATGGTAGCTGAAAACCTATATTCTCGAGAAGTTTCGAAAAAGTTGTCGAGAACTGGATTTACCCGAATTGATTATAATCTTGGAATTCGGAATTTGAGAATGTTTCCATTCTCAAATTCCGAAAATTCCGAAAATTAACCTATAATTCCCGAAACCCAACTCTATATACTTTTAAATGATACAAATTATACTTCTTCTCCTAAATTATTTTTTTTTATTTTTGTTGAAGATATATTGTTGAAATTTTAAAGAAATATACAAATTAAATATTCACCTTGCGGTGAAACATCAAACTTCTTGTGGAAAAATAGCTAATATACGATATTACTCTATTTTTGGTAATGATAAAATAAGTGGATCGGATGACACTAAAAGAATGAAAAATTGAAAATGATTTTTTCTGTAATTTTTACTGGTATTTGAAGAGCGGATCAATTTCTATAGTGGAAGATAAAAAAAAACTTCAGATTTTCGAATCTACTAAAATTTCTTTTATTATTATTTCTGCTGTAAAAAAATGAGTGTCAGGAAATATATTTTTAAAGAATAATATTTTCGTACATTAATTCAGAAATTATGTCTTTATATATGTCATTATTAGAGACCGGAAAAATAGTTACTAAAAAAATTAAAATAGGTGCCTAAATAATACAAGTATTAAAGGAAGTGAATCAAAAATACTAAGACCATTTTTTTTTTCAATTTAGTTATACTTTCAGGTAATAAACCGTAATGAGTTGTTATGAATGCAATGTCATTTTTAAGGGTGGAATTCAAAGAGAATTGCTTGGCAACAATAACGGCTACTGAATCATCGTCATTTAAATTATTTAAAAATAATTTTATTGTTGTAAAATGTTTGGCGTATTATGCAACTACACTTAACCAAGTGCCCCATCGGGTTAAAACGGGTTCAGGTGGTAAAGCTGTACTACCAGCAATTTCTTTAAATTTGCTAATACGTGCTGGAGACTTTAAAAATATTTTATTCATACAGCCAACAAATCAATCTACGTTTGAAAATTCGGAACGTACTTTTTCAGCTATTCTGTGGAGGGCATTGTCTAAACAAGTTACATGAATTAGTTTTGGGTACAATATTTGTATACCTTTGGCCGCTTTGACCATGTAAGTGGCTGTATCAGATACAAAGTACAATATTAAATCTCGGTCAAATTCGTCTTGAATAATTTTAACTGTGTCGTCAAATAACCGGGCAATAGTTGTCGAATTAGCTTTATCCAAAACCACCCAATTTACTAAATATGACCGTTCTTCAGTTTCTTATTGCGTTACTATTCGTCCAACAATTACATTTGCAACAAATCTGCCAGCAGAATCTGTAGTTTCATCTATAGGCACCCACAATTTTTTACCTGTATGGAAAACATTAAAATATATATCTTAAAAATGTTATAAAAATAAAAACAAAATAAACACAGTAAGATAAACCTCGTCCACATAGTTTGATCCATGGCCTGGGTTTGCCTCTTTGAAATAATTCGGTCCATTAACTGCTTGTGCTTTGATCCATCTAAGTGATGCTTTATTTTACCTGCAAAAAAAGATTTATTTTAATTATAATGTTTTTAATTTCATATTATTTACTTACTTGAGCTTTCAAAATTAATGGCTTTATCTCACACAATGCATAACAGAATAGTATCATCAGTTCTGAAAGTGGTTGGATACATTTTTACAATGTTTTTTAATTTTAGTATATCACTTTGTATAACTTTAGGCATTTTAGTGTGTATTATATTAACAGTAAAAGAAAACCAACTGAAAAAAAAACGATTTTTAAAATGTCAATATAACTTTATGCATTCTCTGCTTATTCGTGTGCTGCGGGTGGTATGAACTCACATTTTTTTTAATTTTATCTTATTCTATTAGATGGCGCTAGTTTGCGATAAAAGAATTACGCAGCCATACAGGTTGCAGCAAATATTTATTTTGTTTAATTTTTGTAGACATTTTCGATATAATATATAATATAATACATAAATAGATACTTAAATAGTTATTTATTATATAGAAAAATAGACACAAAAATAGTTTTTTAGTCAAAATAGTAGTTTATAAGTGAAATAGTCAAATATAGTCAAATTTTTTTTTGCATTTTTGGAATGAGAAAAACTTAATTCGTAAAGATACCTTTTCAAAATTTGATTATATAGCCGGCATAAAAATAGGTATTTATCTATTAATCCGGTCTCTAATAATTACACTTGTCAATCAACTATCCTTTTTGCCTGCAGTCTTCGGCCCAATGGTATGGTTTTCCACACTGAAAATACGTTTACTTTGCTTTGCAAAATTTCAATTTGGTTTGTAAACTTTCTTCTGAACTTTTGTGTCCACCGTTCATTTGCCATCAAAGCTTCTGGCATTTCTAATACACTATTGGCAATAAGTCGATCTTCTCGACCATTAATCAAGATCGTTTTAGGGTCGCTTAGCACCCAAATAGTTTATATGACGTCATACCTACTCAATATTTTTATATTTGTATGCGTTGCTGCGCTACATCGTTTGAGTGTGAACGCATACAAAAAACAAGTTATTATTATAGAAATTTTGAATACAGTTCGCACAAAAAAACGTTAGTTTTTGTTTTTTGTGTGGTGCGTTTTGGTGAATGTAAATAGTATATATTTTTTAATTTAGTTTGATTTTTTCACATTTTTTTATAGTAGACACTAACGTAGACGAGAATTTCCGCCTGCTCATATAGACCAAGGCGCGCATATATGCGTATAAATGGGTGTGTTTAATGTTCAAGAAGATTGGTCGAACACGCGCACGCGCGTGCTATCTCTTTCTAACTTTATAATTTGATTCGGTATTTATATTTTAACGCGAGGGATTTTGCAACACTAGCGACAATTCTATGCGTTGCTAAGCGAGAATTCGCAAGAATCCCTACACTGATTTTTCTACAGGCTCCCATGTACTGGGTACATTATTATTTCCGAGACTTTCTCGCTTAGGTCACATAATCGCTGCACCAAATCTAAAGCCTTCAAGACGAACCATACTTTTTAGAAAATATATAAAAACTTATGATAAAAAAATAGTTTCATTTTTCTTCTTTCTTTTCAAAGTCAGTTTATCCACAATTCTTTATGTTAGTGATATGAGCATTTCTTACCGTGATGATAATGATCCGCTGTGCCTTCTTCTTCCAAGTTTTTAGTTCATTTGAAAAAAATCGCCAGCCAACCAAATTTATAATTTCTGATTAATCTAGTAGCACTGATACACTCATAAATCTCACAGAACTGATATTTTTACGAGTGTCAACTGCACGATTTATTATTTTTGCAAATATTTTTTTCAATCTTTTCTTCCACCTCTTACAAAACTTTTTACGTGAACTTTAATATACTTATCGCAGTAATCAGTGTAAACAATAATTCTGAATTTGTTATCTCAGCTTTATGTATTTCGACGTTGTTCACTATTGTACCTGTATTCTCTATCGCCTTAGCTTTTACCTATCCCATATCAACCGCACAAGTAAAAGATTTGAGATTTGAGATTTGGCCAATCCCGTATCGACTTTTGCATTTTCAACTGGTGTTTATTGCATGTTAATAATAAAAAAATAAAAAATGTCATATGGTGATGCCTCTAATGACCATTCCCAAGTGTTGTAAATGTTGTACTAAAGGTACTATAGAGCAGCACTCATTATATCAACATCGCTTAATGTTTTTATAGATTAAATTGATGTTGGAATATACGTCTCTTGAAAAAGAGACGAACGCACGCAGGTCTCAGTTTGGACCACTTGTGCACAAGGTGCACAATTTTTTTATTTAGTACTAAAGCTACTATCGAGGATCACTATTTAGAAATGCTGTTTTAAAGATGTTATTCGGATCGGGACCCTCAGAAAAAAAAGTTGTTTTTTGGGTGTATAATTATGTATAAAGATAGTGAAATAGTTGGTAAGTGCTGTTTTAAAAGACTGTTTCTGTGTGATGCGCTTAATACAAGTCGGCATTGAATTATAGTTCGATATTCCGTTCACAAAATATGACATATGTATTCGATGTTTTAAATGACGAGAAATAATTAAATTAGCTGTACGAGTATATATTGAAAATGGTGTGGGGACAGAAGCGCCAATGCACCAAGGACTACTGTGCTAAAAGACATAAGCGCTACAGTCAATGGCGCCAGTACTTTAAGTAAATGGCGGTATTGTATCTACTCGCTAAAGACTTAGGCGCCATACTTTTATCGGAAAAGGCAGAATTAAACACAAAGCCGCCATTTGAAGAAGCATTATTCATATTAACATTCTTGTATTGATTGC
>JAAAKO020056735.1:0-10601 GCA_010015015.2 Bolitophila cinerea | reverse complement strand
AATATTTTGAAAATACAAATATTAAAAAACTTTTTGAAAATAGTATTTTGAAAATACAATTTACAAAATACCTAACAGAAATTTTGTTTTTAAATACAAATACTGTGATAAGTCTCTGGTCCGGAATCTGTGATTTTTCGAAAGTGGACATCACGGTGGAGCGATATTGCTGAAACTCGAAGTTTAAAAACGCATAGTGCAGTGCTTGTATTTACACTTGCACGGTAAAAAACGCACAAAACCGCTCAGCCGAACGAAAGTAAAAGTATTCAATACCTTTTTCGAATTTACGTTCCAAAGGATTTCGAAAAAAATACTACGGTGAGGATATAACTCGAACAGAGACCATCTACAGACGTAAGAAATGTTAATCGATACGATTCCATTTGTCTTACAGACCTGCGCAACGGTTGTTGTCTTCATGTAAAATAGCAAATAAAAAATTGATGGGCATTTCTAATAATTTGTTTATGGCTCAATAAAAACAGTTTAATAGTCGTCCTAAGCCATTTGGATATAGCTGTGGAGCAAATACAAAGAAAAAACTAGCCAGTAAATAAGTTTTTTGAATAAACAAAAAAAGTTGAGGTGGGCAATTATAATTATTTATCATGGCTATTTACTAAAAATAATTTGGAAGTTCTACGAAGCCATTTGGGGACAATTTTGGATCCTAGGCAAAAACTATTGTTGCCATCCTGTAAAATAACTTTATAACCAATAATAAAAGTGAGGTGGGCATTTCTAATTATTTATTTATGGCTATTAACTAAAAAAAAATGCTGTGAAGCATATGACAAATTGCTAATTTGCCATTCAGCCCGATCACACGTTTTCTGTCCCCGTACGGAGTTTGCCCGTCACATTTGCCCATTGGCCAGTGTTATAACCTGTCGGAGAAACAAATTCAATCAATAAATCATTTAACTCAAAACAGTATGACTGTATGACTATATATACAATTAAAATATAATTATTTTACTAACACATTACTGCGCGCGTGAAAAAATGTATACAATACAAATGTTTGATACTTGAAAGTGCGCGAAAGTACGGCAAATAGATTGATTCAGAATTTTCAACTTTTGGAAAAATTGGTGGAGAACGAGAACTACAATTTGCACATGATTGTGTATACATGTTATTATTACATGTATATAACATCTTTTTGAAATATTGTTATTGGTATGCGTACGAGAGTGTTATTGCAATTTGCGATTATTAAATTTCCGACTATTTTAAACAATAATATCTTTGCTAAACGTAGCAAGAATACTGTGAATTAAAATCATTAGTATTAGCATTTAGTAAACTACCACGAAACACTTTATAACTTATACCGTCACAAATGAATGAAATTAGAAGATCTTCATTGAATTCATAAGGAACACGTTTAAACGATCTTATTTTACAGATGAATACAATATTGCTTGTTTCAAACGTGCACCATTAAGGTACGATCAGACTGACGGATAAACAGACAATTTCTCCGTCAAATCGAACGGTTTTTGTCCATCTGTAGTGTGATCGGCATACGAAGAAACACCGACGGAGAAAAAACCGGTCAGTCATTTCTCCGTCAGCCGTCAGACAGAGAAATCAGACGGTTTTTCCGTTATATTGTGAACACTCCCGACAGGGACGGAAAAACCGTGGTATTTTTGACGGAGAAAATCTCCGTTTCTGCAACCGTCACTACAGACGGATAACCGTTCGGTTTTTATATGATATTTTTATGAAATTCATAATAATTTTTTGACAAAACTAAAAAAATTAATGTAGGCATTTCTAATAATTTATCAATGGCTATTAATTTAAAAATAATTTAGAAGTCCTACGAAGCCGTATGGGGTTAGCTGTAAAGCATTTAATAAACGTTCATGTAAACAAACTTTTTGACCAAACAAAAAAAAGTTTAGGTGAGCATTTCTAATAAATTTTCAATGGTTTTTCATTAAAAATAATTTGAAAGTCTCCCGACCTCATTTTGGGATAGCTGTGGACCATATGAAAAAAACAGACTGTAAAATTTATTTTTGACTAAACTAAAAAGTTGAGGAGGCATTTATAATTATTTATTGTTGACTATGCAGTACAAATATTTAGAAAGTCTCCCGAATTCATTTGGGCATATCTGTGGAGCATAAAGTAAGATAGGCATTTATATTTATTTTACAATATCTTTCATGTAAAAATAACTTGGAAGTGCTAAAAAGTCGTTTGGGGTAGCTTTGGAGCATAGAAATATTGAAAATTCGACATTTGGCAGGACGACCACACGGTTTTCGTCTCCGTACGGATTTTGTCCGTCACATTTGCCCGTCGGCCAGTGTGATCACCTGACGGAGAAACAAAAAAACCGTCTCATTTCTCCATCGACGGAGTTCAAAAATCCGTCAACATTTATCTGCTAAAATGATCACCCTTGACGGAGAAACCGCGATATAGGAAAATCAGATGGTTTTTTGAACTCTGTCGATCCTAGCCTCCGTTGATCCCAGTTTAAAACATGGTGGCGGTTCTGTACTTGTTTGGGGTTGTATGTCTTATGCAGGTGTTGGAAAATGTAGTTTTTATATACCTACTCAATTATGGACCAGTATTTATATATTAAACTAAGTCTTCAAAATGATTTCATATTTCAGCAGAAGAACGACCCTAAGCATTCTGCAATGAATAGACTTTGTGGCTGTTATATAATACTCTCTCTTTTTTAAACAAAAACTCCAAAGTTGACAGATCTAATAGAACATTTATATGAAAAGCTTAAGCGCAGGATCAGGAATTGAGTCATTACAAACCACAATAAAATCTTAAAATTGTATTATTTGAAGAATTGAAGACAATTGGCACTGAAGTTACAGAAAATCTAGTAAACTCAATGCCAAGACGCCTGGAAGCTGTTATTGAAAATAAGGGCTACCCGACAAAGTATACTAAGCTTAGTTGGTTGTTTTTTCTTTTAAAATGTGTGTACGAATACTTTTTGTGCAAAAATAAATGTATACCTAATCAATGTTTTCACCTGTTCGTACATTTCTTTATTAATTAGCATTATTAAAAATGGTGGCCCCTATCCCTGTACGAATTTTCAGCCTTCTATCCCCGTCCATCTTAACTCCTATACGACCACACAGACAGACACACCGACATTTTTCCTAATTTATATCTATATAGCAACTTAAACAACATTTTAAAAACTTTCTAATTTTTAGCATTAAATATATTTTTATTAGAAATTTTATTAATAAAAAAACATGTTTATTTGGAGAACCTATTAAATATAATTCCTTAATATGTATTTTACTTTTTAAAATACTGAGAAAAAGCAACAAATATTCCTTTTCTTTAATTATGTTGAAAATATGTTATTTATTCTTATCGTAACAATATTATAGAAAACAGCATACTTTTTGATAACTAATAAGTGATACTTAAAATAATGAAAAGTATACAGTAAAAATATAATAAAATTGGCATACAAAATCGTAATACTTATTGAGCTTTCCATTTTTGGTAAGGGTTGGTGATGAAATCAAAATTGCGAAACCGACTTGCATGAAAGACAGAATGACCATATCGAACCACCTTTCTCGGGGTATCAATTTTGGACCATAAATTATAATTGATTTATGATCGAATTTTTGTTCAAAGTTCAGATTTGATAAACTATGGAGGAGATACGCGGTTATGAACGAAAACATAAACTACATAAAAATGATATAAGCATATGAGATCTTTACAAAGTGTAGAAGAAGGTTGCCAGATTTGTCCGATAAAGAGGTTGTATGAGTTACTGCTTTTGTATTCGAGGTCCAGCACGTAGGGTATCATAGGATATCCATTTCCAATTTAAATCCTTCAAAGACTTAGCATTGGCTCTATAGTTTCTTGACATAATAATACATCTTACGCAAGTTTCGGGATTAATAAATTAGTGAATATAAAATCTTTTTTTGTCGGAGTACATATTCAAGAGGATTATTTTAGTAATTTTAAGAAACAAAGCATAAGGCGCAAAATTACTGATTTTAAAATTAATTAATTTATTTTAAATTACGTAAAAAACTCAGCATTCACCCAAAGGAAAAAATATATATATATACATATATATTTGTTATTTTTTTAGCTTTAATCAAAAAAGTTTCATACACCATCGAAAGTGGGTGCAAACATCGTGAACTGAAATCTGATTTGTAATTGGGTACTAACAAACAATTCAGAGACACAAACTGTACTTTAAGCAGATCTCCTCATATAAAAGTACCCCAATACATTTTACAATCGATACTGAAACCAGAATTCTCCAGAAAAATCTCTAAACGTAAGTAGCCAGTATTTGTAACTGTTAATTTAATCTTTGGCCATCTAGTGGTTTGACAAAATTAAAAGGCAGTTTTGAGAAAAACAACAGCACCGGATGTTTTTAGCTAGTAGATAAAACCGACCATAATCAAAACCGGTTTGTCCTTGACCTTTAAATTATTTGTATAGTGGATTTTATTGCCCGATTTCTTCAATTCGTCGAAAACAAACCGGAAAATGTTTTCATAAAATCAAACTGAAAACAGCGATTTCGTGGAAACTGATCTGTGACTCGAGTGAAAACCGTGTTTACAAACACTGAAAAGTAACTTGTTTCCAACACACTAACGTTTGTTTGAAATTTACAAGCGTATAATTAAAAATGAAATAATTTTATTATTTTGTTTAATAAAAAAAAAACTAAAAACTAGTTGCGCAAATTGTATGGTCGTAGAATAGAGAACGCAATGAAAAAATTTCCAAACTACCAATTAATTAAAAATAGAGCGATGACATTGCCAAGACCATAAAAGAAATAGACCGTGCTTTTTTCGGACGACAACACCATCAGCGAGTTCTCGCGTTTTCATCGGTTATAAGATCTGGATTCTGGTCCAGAAACAGAGAACTCCTAAGAAGAAGAAGATGAAAAAAGAAGAAAAAGAAGAAGAAGGAGTTTATTATGCACATTTTGTATTTTTAATTTTTTTTATATTTAGATAATAACATCTTTTGCTATTTTATTTACCGTCTTGAATGTGTCACATCCCAATTAGATTCTCGGATTTTCTTAGTGTTTTTTAATTCCCTTTTCTGGGATATCCTGGGTTTCAAAAAAAAATTTTTAACTCTTTTAGAAAAACGGTGAAAATAAAGTGAAGAAATTTGGCTCAAACCCTTTAAACCATTTTTGAAAGAACTAACAACGATTTTCTTTAAAATTTGGAATTCTATATAAAATAGACTTTCAATACAAATATACATATATTTTTTAAGATTTTTTTTAATGGCCGTTTAAAGTTATGTTCTATAGAATTGCAATTTAATTTATAAGTAAAAGAAATAGAAAAAGTTATAGGTATTTTTGTATTCTTCCAAACGTATGTTTTTTCACGTGGAATGTATCAGAGTCTTTTTTAGGTGTTAAGTTTTTTTTTTCCCTTTGCACAAAATTGATACTTTTCTGGTGAAATTTTAACGCGTTTTATTGTTGCAGGCAACGTTGAAAAAACGTTTCACCGTGACATGCGAAATATACCTTGTAAAAATCACCCTTAATCTCCCATAATCTGTTTTTATGTTTTTGTTATAAAAAGAACATGCGCACATAATTTTTGTTGTGTGACTAGCCCAAAAAATCTTTCTCCAATGGCTGCAACTTGTAAGTTGTATGAGGTGTCAGCGTCAACAATAAATTTACATTTTAACGTCATGGTTGACAAGAATCATCAGTGCTGGATTATCTTTCGTATTGCTGTCATTTTTTTGAAATCATTGCAACATTATCAAAAATTGTTTGCCTTTCATCCACTAAGACGATTTTCCCGTACCATCTGGACCCGATAAAGCAGTTGTCAGAAAGTTCTGCTGAAATTTCATGCGTGATGCAAACATCTTAGAAAACGGTGGCTCTTTCGCCCCACAGACACATTTCACGAAAAAAACGATGCAAAACGTTACGCAATAAAATCATTTTTTATGTTTTTTCGCTCACTTTAAATACTTCTAGCTCATCAGTACATACAAAAGGAATATCTGTATCCAATATACTGTTATACATGTCCATTGTCCAATTTACATACATAATTATGATAAAATCTATTATTTTTCATTTTGTTTTGACAGCAGAACAGAAAAAAGGATAAGCTAAAATAGCAAACGGCAACACTCTATCATCCTTTATTTCTTTTAAAATATTTCAATTGAGCAAATAAAGTAAGGTAAGATAACTTAATTATTAATTGATAAGCTAACAGATGAAATATTTCTATATCTTTCAAAAATGATTGCATGGACAATCATAAATTGATAATTATAAAAGTGCAAACAATGAAATATCTCTGAAAAGCACATCCGCTCCAAATTGGGATAATACAATTACTTATAAGCTTAATAAAAAGCTACGTAAATAATAAAAAACACACAAATTTCCAATAAACTCAAGTCTTCCGAAATTTCCATCCCCAAAATGAGTTCCCTGCGTTAGTTAATGATTTAAAAATGCTTAAAGAATACTTGAGCATACCCTACCATCCCCGCACACCGTGCACGGCTTGGAAAAGCTCATTTCAATAACAACGATGATTATGCGAAGGTTATTCACTTTAAAAAGTACCGTTGCGCGGTGCGCACCCACCGTGTGCGATATTCTTTTACTCTTCTCGTATAATATACGCCATACTCGCGCGGTATTATGCAAACCTTTGCTCGGATAGAATATTAAAAACAATATCTCACGTTACGTGAGCACACGCTGAAAAACAAATTATTGAAAAATATTTTTCATTATTCGCTGCGTGTACGCGCGCACTCGTTTTGCTCGCTTGTATTATAGATGATGTGTACTCTCATATTATATGTACTTGCAAATATATATATATAGTATATATAGATAGTATAGTATAGTATAGTAGTACGTTTTGAGCGGAAAATCTTTGGGGAGATAAATTATCGGATTTTTATCCGACACGAATGTCAGGCCGCAGAGAGTTATTGTGCTAGAAATCGTAAACATAGAGACGTGGGACTCGTGGGCTCTCGCGTGGGTTATTTATCGTTATTTGTGAGCGCGGCATTTTTATACCGAATGGATTATGGATTTTTTTAAGTGCCTGCGTCTCGCTGTTTTCTATAAATATACATATATATATATGGTTTTCCGAAATGTGTTGGCTATATGGCCACAGAGGTGTAGGGGGGAGAGTGGGGAGGTGATTAATTCAAACGGTATCGCAGCCACAATCGGTCCGGCTTAGTCTCCGGTGAATTGGCACATTCCGTAATCTTTAGCGAGGACAAACCCGGAAATATCTTTGGCAAACATCTTGCCCATCGCATTCAAAAACTTTAGCCGTCGTCCGTGTCGAGGCGAAACCGGGCGCACGAGTATTTTCAAAGAGCAATGAGCAAGAGCGTCGCATCGTCCGCAATGAGACTTAGTCGAAGTTTCCTCTGAAAAACGATCTTTTTTATTAGGCGAACTTTTCGCAAACAGCAAAAAACATCTTCTGTGTGTTCCCGCCATTTCTATACATATACTGTATATACATAGATAGTACTTAGATCTTATATGTACCTATAGACATACACATTAATAGCCAGAGGTAAATTGGGTATAGGTTATTGTCACCTTGGGGACTGCGTCAATGGTGAATTAAAGTTGATGTAAATTAGCTTTTCAAATAATTAGAAAGGGGGATTTTCTTATTAGAAACTTTTTTGCGTTGTCGGCGTCTGTCCTCTTCCTCTGCTTGTGGGCATTATGTACCTGATGGGACAGGGACGATAAATTTTATAGTTTTTTCTTTCATTCTACGTCTCTACTTTTCTGCGCTTTGAACGCCCCCGCGTACAGCACAGTTATCGGGGGTACGGTGAGGATGAGGTGGTATAGGAAGAGTTTGAGACTCCGCTAAAAGTTTGTCTTTGAATTGGCAGGCGTTACTCGGAATTAATTATTCGTATTTGCAGTGTACTGCGTGGCGCTGAGGGCGTCAATGCCGTCCGTCGCGGACAGAGCATCGCATTACCATTAATAACGGAAATGGAAATCTTATCATCAGACCGTGTATTTCTGTTGTGCGGATTTCTTTAATACTCGTACATGTTTTCTGGGTAAACATAAATATTATCTTTAAACCTAATCGCTAAAACCGCGTCAGCTGCAACAAAACTTTGATGTTTTCAAATAACATTTTGCATTTTATAATTCAAAGTAAACTTATATATGGATATATTTATATTAATATAACTACATTTTACCGTAATTGTGTGCATATATATATAATGTATGTATAATATTCACCTTTCAAACAAAATCTGACCTCAAGAACTCAAAGAACACGTCGCAGGCGTCGGCGTCGTCGGCGTCGTCGGCGTCGTCGGCGTCGTCGTGGTGACGCTAGTTAAATTTACATAAATTCGAATTATGGTAAAAGTGGTGCAGCGTGCGAGTGCGGTCTTTAAGATAAACAGCTTAAAGCTCTCTGTGCGCATTCTGTGGGCCGGAATTTGCGTGTGAGTGTGTGTGAGTGCGTATACTCTAGGGAAACACGCTTACGTATACACCATTACAGAATACAGACTACAGAGGCTTTGCGTGTGCTAGCAGATTGTGGAATGACAACGACGACGACGACGATGACGACGATGCAGAGCATAGAATTTACCCAACTAAACGCAAATACGTTATTCTATGTTACGTATGTGTTAGTCATTTAGTGATTATGCAACATACATTGTGCATACAACATAGTATCTGTCTATAATTTAGTTATGCATATAGAAATTTATTTTGTATTTAATTACCTCGTTACCAGTTTTTTTAATTTATTATTTTATCTATTCATTTTAAGTGTTTAAAAATTAATAGATAAAAAAATTAAATATAAAAAGGCCAACATTGCAAATAAACTCATAATAAATATAAAAGCTCAACTCAAGTTAACCTTCAGACTCTCTCCTAAAATAAGGTAAAGTTGCAAATGTCGAAAGTTCTACAAAAAAAGTTTTTATAGAATGATGTATTTTAATAATTATCATTGCCTAGATATTTCCAAATTTGTATTGAACATGAACAAAAATTTGGTACCTTCTGATTTTTAAAAAATACAAGTTTAAAAAAACAATTTTAAACCAATTTTTATCTAAAAAATAACTACAGAAATAATTATTGTATGTTTTACATCTAAAAGCCACAGAGCTTACTTTTCTAAACAATCTTTTAACAGCTCCTACGACTTACAATTTCAAAGGAATTCAAATAATAAATAAAATCACACTTTACAGTTTATATAAACATAATTTATTGAAAACTTAAAAGAAAATGTTTTCTTATATTAATTTAAATTTCACAACACATTTATATCAGTCCATTATATTTATTGTTGATGAAATTAAAGTATTATTTAGTTTTAGAGCAACAATCTGACATCACTTAGATTTTTACCTTGTTTAGTGTCAAAATATTACGCTTAAATGTTGATGAAACCAACAGTGTCGCCCTACATAAATACATCACTGTAGTTAATAAAAAATAAACCAATCGTTTAAAGAGATATAAAAAGGGTGCATTGGGGATAGTTTAGTCATGGAGATAGTGGGGTCATTCCATATTGTTACTAAAATATTTAGGCAATCAATTTAAAAAAAACATCCTGTTGATGACTACAATTCCCCTGTTTACTCAAAAATTTTATCAATTTTAGAGATTTTAGCATTTTAGAAATCACTTTTACATACTTAACCATAGCAAAAAAAATCTCATATCGATAAAATTGATAAATGTTTGATATTGAACACAGGGGACTATTGAGCAACTTCGTAAAAAACGCGATTAACTTTACTTTAGTTTTCGTTTTACTTGGTTAAAAATGTTCTTGAGGTCAAAATATAATTCTTAGTTTCATTATTTTAATAAATTTATTAGGATTTAATTACCATATACAATAAAGTGTCACTGTTTTTGAAGTTTATCTTAATCAATTTGGTAAGAAATGTAAATTTATTACCAAATTAGGGCATAAATTTCAATAATAAATAAAAATATATTGACATTGTCCAACTGCGCCAAAAACCTTTCTAAATTAGAAAAAACAGCATAAAAAGCTAAACATTAAGTCCAAATACTCCAAAAAAAGAAAGAAGATATAAATATAATACAAAACAAATATGTTTTTAACTTCTTCTTACTTCGCCAAAAATCTTCTGAAATATTATTTTACAATAATGTTTTTTAATCCTACAATATTTAATTTAAAATACGTTTTGGATTTTCACATTAACAACTTTTCCGCTTATCGTCGAAATTTGACAGTATTTCGTGACACTCTAATATACAAGGTGTAACAAAATTGGGGATACTTACTTGGTATAAGGTTGTCAAATAAGTCCTGCGGTATTTTTGCTAGGTGTCGTTGCAAGCGCGTAGTTCTAGTTGTATTCATCGCATCGAGTCATGCTATAGCTTGATGGAAAGGTTTTTTAACGCGCTAAAATGTTTTTTGAAAGTTTGTTGTTTGGTTTAGTCGTTCGTGAGTTATAGCGTCGCAAACATGGAGCAAAATAAAGAGAAAATC
>JAAAKO020056724.1:0-10603 GCA_010015015.2 Bolitophila cinerea | reverse complement strand
GTTTTTTTTCTCCAAATTTCTAAAAAAAATATATAATCACATTTCAAAATAAAGTTTCCATTTACATTTTTGCAATTTATATTTATTTGTTAGAATTTTATAAAAATGTACAAATTCATTTAAAAGTAAGTAAAACTATAATTAGTTTATTATTTGTGAGTATTTTGAAAAATAAAATAAATACACACAAAAATTAGAATGTACATAAGTTTACAAATTCATATATTCAAAATGGCAGATGTGCTTTATTATCCACTACAAGAAGACACGTGTTTGGTAACATAAAAATCACATTTTTTAAAAAAGGCCAAACTATGATGTATATATTTTATATTTATGTAAATCAGTTGGGTGAATTACTTGTTTAAGGATTAATATAGTAATTTTAGCACTAAAATCTAGGATTAATGATTAGGTCGATTGAATTTCTTCAGTTCGTTCTGAATGGCTTCGATGAGTGGAGCGGTCGAAAGGATGGTGGATGCATTTGGATTTTGCTGTGGCGCCAGCACTCGTACAACATCTACGGTCGGTGGATCTGGCCGATGGAATGGACCAGCACTTAGGGGGCGAACCTATAATACAGATACTATACTATAGAAATAAATTCTTTTTTTTTAATTTTAAAATATACCAACGGCGAAGGTGCTCCACTACCCCAAGCACGCTTGTGCGGAGACGGTGGCTGTGTTATGTTCTCAGGTCGGGCATTAGTGGCTCCCGCCGTGACCGGTCTGTGCATAACTCCGGAGCCGGACCGAGAAAAGTGTCCAGGTTGACTAGAGGCAAACCATTAATTATTTTATTAATATTATTATTAAAAACTTACCTAGCAGCTACGGCTGATTTATTTCTCCCATACAATTCCTTTGAACGGATTGCACCGGGCATATCGTTTGTCGGTTGCGTATCCTCATTTTCATCACTTCCATCGTACAGTTTCATTGCTCCGTCTAGTAAACCAGCAAAACGAGCTCTAGTCTGAGCTGGATCTTTAAGGGGGCTATCCGTTACTTGGTTATTATACTGTTGCATCTGTCGCTTGTGTATCTCCCATACAATTGGTCCAATTACGCCTGGATCAGCACCATCACTTTGACTTCTCGAGAATCGCGCATCCTTATCGATAGACTCGTTTAATGTGAATATATTCTTTTTTGTTTTTGATTCCGTAATGCGAGCATGTCGGCCACCATAATCTCTGCCGAAATCATCCAGATCATCAAGGTGTGTCACACTGACTGGCTCCAAGACCCTGCTAAGCGGTTCTGGCACAGCGCATTTCGGGAAACTACGTACCGATGCCATGCTAAGATACGATCCAATGCTACCACTGTCTCCGGGCGATCGGTTATCTCGGTGTAATGCCTTTAAAATTTCCTTGTTGTATGCTTCCGTAGGAGTTTCGAGTCCATCGTCTGGCGAACGTGCTGAGAAGTTGTTGTCATTCAGAAGCTTATTTTTGTGGTAATGTTTTGCAGTAACGTTCGGATTGAATGCCTCCACGTGTTCGTAGTAATGTGGAAGTGTTGCTGAGGCAGTATACGCATCTACACTGCTTGCTGACGAACTCGGGGACGAATGCATCTGCGGATCTTTCTCTATAGATCCCACACGATTCTCGGACAGGTATTTTCTTTTCTGTTTTAGTTTACGGTCTTTCTTTTTAGCTATAGTTGCATACACTGCGTCTACTTGATCGTCGTCGCCTGGTTTTTGTTTAGTCTGGAAAAGACTAACTGCCTTTTCGTCTAAAATCTTTTGAATGTCTTGCCTCGTATTACGCTTGGTATAGTAGATCGAAGAATCTGAAGTTGAACTTAAAAACAAAGTATGAATACACTTTATTAAAAGCTTTAATTGGGAGCACATACCTGCTGCTGGTTGGTGATGAAGTTGGTGGAAGTGGAAAGTGCAACGTTGGTTTACCGGTTCTACGTGGCTTTAGTTTTTCAGCACCTTTATCAAAAGCTAAATTATCTACGCCATCATCTCTGTCCGATCGCAGCACGGTGTTTCGTCCTTCACCCTCTGTAATCGCAGTTTGACTGTCCGAAATTAAGGCATTCGTTGCATTCAATCTGAAAAACATTGAAATATCATAAGAAACTCACAAACACAGCAAGGCATATTAATATAGCTCATTAACACAGTTCTCCAGAAAAAAAAAACAATCTTTATATACATATGAGTATACCGTTTAATTTCGGCACTTCGTCTTCGCTTTTCCCGTGTCATCAGCAGTAATCCAATTAGCAGCACGACCACCATGAGAATCATAACCACAGAAAGGGCAAACATTACCGGATTTTGGGCAATTACGGCGATTAAATTGGAGTTCCGATTACCACTTGTGGCCGGTATCAGGGGAGTCGCCTGCGGTTCTTTGAGATACGCTAAATCCAGCAGCAAAAACAACATAGAAAATCATCGTATAATATAAACTGTTCACAGACAGAGGAAAATGAAAATGAAAATGAAATAATATTGTTCGATGTTCGTACAACATAGCACAGCATGACTGTGTCGAGTTGCATATGTGTGAAGTGTTAGAATATACATGTACTATATTGTATGTTTTGGTATATATGTATATTCCGGAGAAATGTGCGGAAGTTGAATTAGAGTGTAACATAGCGGAAATGATTAAAACGTACGCTCTGCCTTTGTGTAGACAAGCTTTTCCATGACTTGCGAGACCTCGTCCTCGGTGACTAGTTTCATGTCATCAGCAGCGGTTGTGGCAAGCACCGGTTTTCCATCCACAAACACAGAGTAAATTATTTCCGTTTGGTTCGACCATTTCGAATCGCTGCGGAGATTTAAAAATATTATTTATTTTCTTTTTTAATTTAAAGATAAATCTATTTTACCTGTTTCCTGTCACCTCGCCACGTTCGACGAGCACCATTTGTGCTTCACTGTTGTCCGTAAGCAATGTTATGTTATGAATCAGTACGGTCACCTTGGAACCCCCGGATTTGCTTGTTAAACCCGATGCAGTCTCCTTCTTCGTCGTCGTTGTATTTGGGGATTGAGTAGAAAGGTCACGCTTAGCGAGACTCTCAGGGATTGTATGTTTTACAGAGTTGTTTACGCGTGTTGGAGATATTTTATCGGGCTCGTCGATTGCTCTCCGCTTTCGTTTACGCCCTGGCCGCAGGGTCGTGGTTGGCGGTATGGTGCTATTGACAAATCCTAGATGCCAGGATTGTTGTCTACAATAGTATTTAACATAATTTCCTAATATATGTTTTTTATTTAAATTCAAACAAACCTCGTAAACGCAATGCGGTACAGCGTCGCAAGCTTGCGTTCGACAATTGTAAAATCTCGAGGATTAAAGTATCCTGCTAGGATTGTGAGCAGCCAGTACCGTCTGTCGGATGGCTGGTAATCACCAGAAACGCTTTGCTTCTCATCACAATCAAACATACACACGGGATCGTTATTAGGGTTCTGCAAAATAATTATTTTTAATTAGTAATTATTAAATATATTAGAAATAAATACCATGGATCCATCTACGTAAACAGTTGCGACCACTGTGGCAGTTTTCACAATCGTCTCACGTCCATCGATTGCATTTGCGCCTGCCCCATGTGGTTTGCGTTGGTAAGTTGGTGGACCGTCCCCGGAACCAGTCCAAAAGAAATCCTCCAGACGAACTTCTTGCTCGGATGCCTGAAGGGAATTCTCCACAACGTAGCCATCTAAAAATATAAATATTTCCAATCATCTTTAAACGGCAGACAACAAATATTGAAAAGGTAAATGATCCCGGCCAACATATGTGTACAGCATAATCCTTTCTTTGTAATTATGTGTACATGTTATATATATATATGTAGAATAGATACAGAAAAGACAGTTTACTTCTGTTCCATTAGAGAATTTAGGATTTCCACTCGAGTTGAGTTGCCCATACTTGACAGTGTCTTGATTTATTGTTTTTCAAGTTAGAAAAAAGGCTTTTGCATTGAACTAGCAATAATACTACATAGTATATCTATGGTGAGCTTTTTCATATAATACACGTATATATTTGTATATATTTATTTATATACATAATGCCAGTATACCGTTTCGATTTGAATTATTCTTTAAATGAACATATATTTCTTAATTTAATTTGGATAGGAGACGATAAATTATATGTATGTTAGGCTAGAACGTAATTTATTTTTGTGAAATTTAAAATTCCCGGCTGCGGAAAAGATGAGAATCAATGTAAAAACATTATTAAAAAAGTTTCAATCTTATCGGTTATCATCTTTAGTCTCCACTTAACAACAATTTGCTAATCAAAATTGTTTGATCACCCAGATTTCACCGCGAGGATAATATCTATAAATATATCCATATATCCATATCAATATACGCGTTATATCCATTTCATTCTTTTTATATATTTTTTTATTAATTTTTTAATTTTGGCCTTATTTTTTTGTTTATATTTTTGCAAATTTTTAATAAAAAGTTGAGACTGAAGATGAATTCACATTTGGCGGACCCAATATAATATTTATATCCATTCACATTTTTTTCAACCCCAGCCATTCTAAAAATAAAAATAAATACAGTCACACTCCACACTACTGTATTATTTTTATAAGATTTTGTTAAGTTTTATTTACAAAAACACTATTTTTAAATAAAACGTAACAAAAACAGTGTTATTATTTTTTAGTAACTTAAAGTTTTTTTTACATATTACTAAAATATTATTACTATTTTTTTACATTACTATTATTTTAATTTTGAAAGAGGGTGTTATTCTTTTGTGATTGATAGCGATTGAAGGAGTTCATAATCATAATCTCCGAGATTGAAGATTAGGAAGTTTGTATGGTTACGTAGATTTTAAAGGAGTGGAACTGCTAAGTTTAAAAGCCGGTTGTCGATTATAATGATGTAAAATATCATTAGCACAGCAAAGTGTTTGAATGGGGATAGGATGGTTTAATGGTGATGCCAGGCCAGAGATGTAAAGGCAATAAAATGTTGCAGCGGCAATGTATCACTTATTTATTGTGGGGACCAAATAAATCGTTTATTTTAAAGCAGAAACTTAGGTAACTAAATAGTATAGTCGTAATCGTAAATAGTCGTTATATGAGTCTTTAACAAATTTTAATAGGGCCGCTTCTCAAATATGCTCTACACAAATAAAAAAAATTGTGGTATTTTTTCAGAATTTTAAATTGATGTTTAACCCTCGACCACAAGTTCAAGATGTTTATATAAAATACTAGGAATTTTTCTGACTTTTTAGATAGTATTTAATCATAGGACTAAAATTTGAAACGGAAACGTTTTGCTCTCTGATCACTATGTACATATATTTTATGGTGGTCAAATATCCATCCCTTCTTTAGGGGTGTTTTTTATTTGTATATATAGTGATCAGAGAGCAATTTTTTTTTGAAATAATTTCTGTGTTTTAATATAGCTGTTTTTGTTTAGATTTTTGTTAATTTTTCGGTTTTTATTTCACTTTTAATTATAAAAATAATAGAGAAACTAAACAAAGAAAAGCAAAATAAACGAAAAGCGAATAAATTAAACACGAAACAAAGATCAGCGCAATTTGAAGAAAATATAATCATCGAAATAAAAATGTAATGTAAAGAAATATCTTTTGTATATATATATATACAGACATATTTAGTACAAACATAATTCCTTAAGGAATCAGCAAAACCAAAAAAAAAAACACAGTCTTATTAAACGGAGCATCTTTTTATTGGTGAGCTTTTTCAATATTGATAATTGATAATATTTTAAGGAACTTACATTATCATCACTATAAAAAAATAGGAAACAAGGATTTTTAAATGATTTATATTAACATCACTTCTATGTGTGGCAAACGTTATAACGTAGAAAAACCTCTTTGACCGTATCGACGCATGCGAATCTCTGCTGAATCGCAACAAAATCGACCCGTTGCAAACTGGCGTGGTCGAAGCACGGTGAAGCAGCCCAGACTGTGGACAAGAATAGATTGACGGCCAGGAAGGTTCTGCAGTGTGTTTGGTGGGATCGGCAGGAAATCATCCACTATAAGCTGCTCCCCTATGGTCAAACGATCAATTCGGACATCTACTGCCAACACCTGGACCGCTTTATGGCAGCACTCATGCAGAAGAGGCCATCTTTGAACAACAGAAGCCGAATTGTCTTCCATCGGGACAACGCCAGGCCACACACATCTTTGGTGATGTGCCAGAAGGTCCGGGAGCTCGGATGGGAGGTTCTTTTGCATCCACCGTATAGTCCGGACCTGGCACCAAGCGATTACCACCTGTTTCTGTCCATGGCGAACGAGCTTGGTAGTCGGAAGTTGGCCACAAAAGAGGCCTGTGAAAATTGGCTCACCGAGTTTTTTTGCTAATAGGGAAGCGAGCTTCTTTAAGAGGGGTATTTAGAAGTTGGCATCTCTTTAAGAACTAGTCATCGAACAAAACGACGCATATTTGAAGAAAATCGGATGATTGTAACCAATTTTATGAATAAATGAAAATTCAATAAAAATACCGCAGGTCTTTTATGACAACCTTATAAAAAAACGATTAAAAATTCTATTCTGCGCATAAATCATGGAATTTACTTCTTAAATGTTCATAAGTAAATTCCCTGACATTAGCCAAATGAATAGAATTTCAAATGACTTTCCATGTCGATTGCACACAGAAGTGAAGTTAATATAAACAAATTGATAAAAATGATATTAGGAAAACGTTTTAATAGAGTTTCAAACTTAAATGGCTTGGTACAATTGTATTTACTTTAATTTAAATACAAAGTGAATTAACTATATAGTATTAGGATTTCACCTGATTTTACCATACCATATAATATAAATAATAGTTTTATTATAATATTATAATATAAACCCATGCTTGAAAATATACGAAAATATACTAAACACAGCGTAAAGTATTGACATAACAAATTGTCGTTGCGTTGACATTTCGGTTTGATTGATCAATACAAAAAATATCTTGTTTTTCAATCAAAAATATTTACAAATAACTAAAAATATATGTAAACACATACGTATGATTATATAATATTTCAAGTATATACTTAAAATGTATTTGTTTTATCAACAATCATTAAAGTTTTTTTTTGGCAGCATAAGTTCTGTTCACATGACAACCATTAATACTTCCTTCTTGATGTAAATAATGGAAAAGACCGTTACCGAACATCTAGTAAATTTGAACAGCTTAATTATGACTTAATTGCGTTTAATATTTAAGTTGCGTTTACCGGGCGCTGTAAAATAGCAGTATTATTAATATGCAACATTGATGACTATATAAAACTAGTATTAGGTTATACAAATACCTACACCTTTCGAAATGGGCCGTATATCGCAGTAGAAACTTTGTAGACATTTATAAAGCTTGTTATGCTTGAGATCTGTTCCCAAAAATCAAGCATTCTTGAAAAAAATCTCTAGAGCCAGGTGAAAGGAATATAGATTGTATTTTTATGGACACGTAGATGAAGGAATAATGTAAAATTGGGATTATTTATTATATCATGCCTTGGGCGGTAGTTAGAGGGTCAAAGGTCACATAAATATTTGTAAAAAAATGTACAAAAATGAATTTGGAACATTGTGGGAGTGTAAAACTATTAAACCCTCTTGGTGGCTAATAGAATTATGTATCCTCTAACTTTAAAAAAATATATTTTGTGTGGACATATATAATTTAATGGCTTGGGTATTTAAATACCGACATCGCTGTAAGAGGGTTTTAAAAACACATTATATATAAAAGTAAAAGTTAGACAAAGATGTTGTGTCTTTTTCGCTTTGCGAATTTTTATTCAACCAAAAATTTAGATAAAACGCATCTATATATATATATACAATCTTTTATAAGTAAAAATTTTGAAAGTCGAGATTTACCATTTAAAATATTTTTTAAGTTATATTATATATATATATATATAGTTTCTCATATATTTTTTAATTGTTATAGCCAGAAATTGATTTCAGATGTCATTCACTAAAAATGGCTAAACCGCGTCGCCTTTTTAGTATTATAGTGACATAAACGATTATTAAATGTAGCACTCATGTCATCTTATGGCCATAAACATTTTCTGGCCTGGTTAAAGTTTTAAAAGCAAAAAAATATAGCGAAAGCCCCATTGATTTTAAGATATTTCCGGAGCAAAAACTTTCATTCCATTAAAAAAAAATACTTCTTGCCGATGACAATGCATTCAATTAATTTTTCGCCTAAGAACATTTTGAATACCATAAAATCTTTTTTTGTTTTTCTATGAGGAAATAAATATTAAAAAGCAAGAACATACGTTACATTAGTGGTAACCCGCGATACAATCAATTTTGTTAATTTTAATAAAGACTTATTTTATTATATGTATTACCAATTCATTACCATCTCGGATATTAACACAAAACAAGTGTTTACAAACAAATATATTTTTTTAGAAAAATACTTTAATCTCCGTAACTTGACATTAAGCTACCTTTTTAGATTTTTCCATTTTCAAACTATTGGTTTCCATAATAATAATAATGGGTTATTAAAAATTTGTAATTTAAATTTAACACACAATGATTGTTTTTAAATCGATAGAAACCTTTTTAATATTGCATTGTTTAATTGTTAATTTACAACCTTTGTGATGTTTTGATGTACAGTGTTTCTAACTCAAAGAAAATTAGTTAAAATGGTTTTTTAAGCCATGTACCCATATTTATTTTTAACAACAATAAAAATGAAATAAAACGCAAAGGTAGTATCCACTCCACCATTATCATGAATATATCCTACTATTTAGCAATAATAGTGCTGTTTCATGTGAATAAGAAAAATTTCTTATTCCTATTTCTCTTGTTTTTAAAGTCCATTTTTATGGTTTGCTTACTTAAGTATACAGTAGAATAATACAGAAAAATTAAATTTAATATCATATTTTAATTATTTGGTTCATACTATTCGGTAGTAAACTGTTTATCCTATCAATAGAAAATGTATTATTATTTTTATATTTAACATAATTCCTTGGGTGAGGTTTTATGTATTTTACAAAATATCTTATAATTGAATTACTATAGTTACTGATTGTTATCTAGCTGTGACACAAACTAAATTATGGAAGACCGAATAAATAGACATTACACAAAGACTTTTCAATAAAGCTAAATATGATCAGAAATCAATGTGGAATTGTCTAAACCGCTTACTTGGCAAAAAACTAACCCAAAGTTCTAGCGAAATAAACTTTGATGGTACTGTTTTGAACAAATCCTGTTATATAGCAAAAAAAATCAATGACTATTTTATTGATAGCTTAGACTTAATATTACAAAGCATTTCCGTGACCATTTCAGTGACTAATGTTTAATTTAGATTTAAAAACGTTTCTGTGGAAGATGTCCTATCTGATGTTAAATCTTTTAAAGACAAATCAAACAAAACCGACCTAATAACAACACGAATATTAAAAGATTCATTAGACTACCTTGGTATAATAAACCAATTCTTTAATACAGGAGTTGTGACAAAAATTTGGAAAATGTCAACTGTGATTCCCATTCCAATGATAAAAAATTTCAATAAGTCTGAAAATTTTGGTCCCATAAATCATAATTCGTCCACGAAAAACTACTTGAATGTATCGTAAAACAAAAATTAAGTGTTCATATAAAAAATCAAATATTTTAATAAACACTCAATCAGTACGGGCGTTGTAATGCGTTGTCAAGCTAATATCTTCTGTCACAACATCGGGAGGTACTGCTTCAACAAATTATTGTGGTTGTGAACGAGAAATAGAAGACATTTGGACGCAAATGAATTATGCTGGACCTATTGTCTAGATGTGCCTCTCCCTTTATGCTCTATATCGAAAATAAAAACTTAATTTAGTAGAAATACGTCTGGGTGTCCTCGCCCGCCATCAGCATAGTCTGGCGAGGAAACTCATAAGATTTGGTAGATTTTAGCTTAAATACATTTCCTGTGAAGTTAACAAACAATTGAAATTATAATACGCATAACAGCTTGTCACTATTTTGGATCAACGTATACAGTTTTTGAAACCCATTCGACCAAGAAAACTCAAAGATTATCGTGTCGTTTTGCAGTTTTCAACGCACGATAAACACGCCTAATTTTAATAGCTATTTAGTACAAAATCGCTACCCTGGATTCCGTGAAAAACATTCATGTGAATTAATACGCTATTAGTAAAATAAATGAGGACCTGGACAACATTAATTCATGGCCTAACAATAATAAACTAAAACTTAACATTTCAAAGACAATATATATGTTGATAAATTACAAAACAATAGTATCTACTAGTGATTTATTTATAAATGACGAAATAATTAAATAAGTGGAAACATTTAAATATCTTGGTGGTATAATAGACAGCAAACTTTTGTTTAAAAAACATCTTGAACAAATTATGAAAATGTGTCTTCTAAAGTAAACATGGTGTACAGACTGAACCCGAAACTAAATAAGACTATATACCAATATGTGATTAAACCGCACCTATAGAATATTGTTCGTCTGTGTTGTTTTTTTATGTAGTGATTGTG
>JAAAKO020056723.1:0-25203 GCA_010015015.2 Bolitophila cinerea | reverse complement strand
GACCGACTGACTTATTTAAATATTTACCGCTTCTCGCATTCTTCGCAAAATGTAAGACATCTGACCAAACAAAGGCACAATACGCATCAATAACGTAAACACAGACATTACATACATATACTCGTACAATATACAAATATACAAATATATATAAATATATAGACATAAAGAACACATGCTTTTCCATACATTCTTAAATACACACATTCAAATTTACGCAGCCGCAAAAAATCGCAAGCATCTTCAACAGAAGCAATTTCGCTAGCTCCCAAAATTAAAAAAAAAAACTATTATACATATTTTATTCAGCAAGTCCAACAATAACAAAATACGTTCAACATCAAAATTAACGCCAAAAAATTCGGTCAGAGAAATTACATATAAATTACAGCTCATTAAGGTTGCCCCAAGACGCAACGACCTCGGAAATGGCGTGTTATTTTGTATATTACGCGTAAATTATATGCCAAACGTGCGCGCATCTCCGAGAAGCCGTACAAATGTTATGTACTGATTAACTCGGTCGCGCACAGCATATTGTACACATGCGCCGCGTCGGCAGGCCGCACAGCGAATCCGTTACAATTTATTGGGATAATTTCTCAAAAGAAAAAAAGAAGTAGAAGATGAGCTCATAACTCACACGAATATACTTATATATGCATATACTAAGACGCCCAGGTATTCTCGACGAATGCGTTCTGTTTTGATAGGTTTGTGTTATTTTATTCGAGCGCGCGCTCGATTTTATTTCTTTTTGTGTGTCGAAGAAATTCCGCGAGTCGTCGTCGTGTCGGTGAGAAACGCGTGATGTGAACTATAAGCACACATACACACACACACACAGAAGATACATTTAAGTTTATGAAAACAAGATAAATATATTTATGAAAATAGCTCATAGAGGAGAGAGAGATATGTGATGTACCTACATTTATAAATGCAGCACAATTGTGAGTGCTTCGTCTTTAAGATTGTGTTCAGACATGACAGGATTTTTTATTTCGTTTTTTCATTCACATGCACAGAGACACACACACACACACACATACACAAGTAAGACGCATTTGCTTTTGTATACCTTATTACATTATGCGCGCATAGCTCATTCGCGGTGCGCACTGATACAATCTGATTTTTTGACATTAAACGAGCTAATGAATTAAAACTAACAACGAACGTCTTTTTTTATTCTTCGTCTTATTCTTTGGGTGTCTTTCTCAGAGGTACTTGTGTTATTTTAGGCACATGAACATGCACATAATACATTGCATTTATAAATGTAAATATCTTTGCGTGTATTATTGTAAGCGATTTATTATTGATGTTTCTAGTGTGAGTGAATGTCTTGAGACGTTCTTGATGCGCGCACTCGCATTTAACGGTTCAGTGACTTATTCGTGATTTGGTCATTCATAGAAATTAAGATATCATCGTCGTCTTGGGTTAAGTGTTTTTAATTTTTTTATCTCTCTCTCGTTTTCTTTTATTTGTGTCGGAATTCCATACCAAGTATTATTATTTTGAATAATATTATTTATAGACCTAATAATTTTAAATCGTCATGTGCTAACATCGTTTTTTTGTTATTCTTTCTAATTACAGAACCCTCTCCCAGCATGGAGCACAGCAGTATCGCCGCTCTAATCTCGTCGCCGATTCTTGTAAACGACCTACACATTCCGCCGCCGACATTTTCGCGACTTCCGCCCGACGGCCACGAATTTCCACCAAACTTCAGCGAGCCCATCATTCTTGGACCACTGCTGAAGCCTCAGAACGGGCATACAATTAGCGCCACTGCAACAACCACAGTAACTTCCATTTCCACATCCAAGCTGGCGAAAGACGAGAAATCATCAAGGTAAGGCACCTCTAATGCTAATGAATCATCCATCACCTGTTGTTTATTTACAGAGGCCTCTGCATGAGGTCCCGCGTGATGCGCGCGCGCATTGTCATGTCCTTTTTAGGAATAAATGCGGCTCCGTTGTCGTTGGCGCAGTCGATTCATTCATACTATATTCGCCACGCCAGCGCCATTCTAAAAAACTGCTCATAAACAATGTCGGATTAATGGTGCCACGCGATTAGCGTTATGCCATTGTGAATTATAAGTCGTATGATGCTCACTCAGCGTTAAACGTACTGCAAACGAATGTAGGTGGTGATCTTGACGGCTAATGCTATATAGATGCTTCTATATAGTTGATAATCACGTCCATAAAGATTGCGATTACATTTTGAAGAGACAAGAGAGATCTTTTGGAATAGATTTTATTCGGATTTAGAGAGTTGATAAACGGTGCAGGTATTTTGAATTATCGTATAGATTATTAGCTTGGAATTTACTTAATATTGGTGATTAGTTTAAACGAGATCTTGAATGGCGACTTTAATTCATTTTATTGAGGATGCATGAATACAAAAAAATATATTATTTGCAATGTGCAAAAATATAGCGACTTAAGTCGTTGAAACGGATTAAGCCATTGACTTTTAAAGATGCTTCCACACAAAAAAAAAACAGATTTAATAAATTTAATTTAATTTATGTCAATATTTAAAAAAAAAAATGAGTACAAATAAATCGAACGCTATATACATTTTTTGTTACATAAATTTAAATAAAATATATTTTTACTCAATTTTGATTATTTTTTTTAAATTGAAGGCCTTAGCTAAAGCACAAGCCACATTTTGTAAAAAAATAAATATTCTTAACCTTCTCCAAATTATTTTTCTTTTTTAATTTATTTATAATTTCAGTATTTAAATATTAAAATGTAAATGAATTTTAACATAGAAGGCAATTATAGCACAAGTTGTATTTAAATATTGTGTGATTTTTTTTTTTTGTTCATTTAATATATTACATATTTTTTTTTTGATTATTTTCCATGTTACATTTTATAGCTATAACACCATGTTAAAATAAAAAATAAATGAACGATTTATATTTGCATAATTTTAAAACAATTATTTGAACTTTTAGTCTAAAGATATCATTGGTGTCTCTTGATTAGCCGAATGAAGATTAGCCGATGCTTGATTGGCCGAATCTCTTTCGCCGATTTATACGATTGGCCATATCACGGCGCATCCTAAATTTAAAAGGGGATGTTTTTAGGAATTTAGTAGATGTTGCTGTAATTACGAATTTGTTATTTTGTCCTTTGCAAAAATTCCCTTCAGAGGTGACCTCTTCCACCAGTTTAAAGGAGTTTGAAGGTATTTTTTCAATGATTTTTGGGAGAGTTGGTTAAAAGGGAAGTTAATTTCAAAGATAGATAACTTTATGGGGACCATTTTTAAGGCCATTCATAAAGCATACATTAAAGTCATTTGCTTTATATTTATTTCAGACACACAAATGAGGCAATTGATTTTTATTATGTTATTTATTATAGTATTAATATGTACTGTTACTGAATAGAGCATGCCGCTCATCCACGTGCAGCATTTCGTAATTTTTAGAATTGCCACATTTGTCCTATGCTGCAAATATAATAAGCCGCATCTGGAACAATATCCGTGTCAAATTTGTCTTTGCCCCAAGAAAAAGGACTTCTCTCCAATTCTTTACCACTCCGATAAATTACCGGTTTGAGTTTATAAAGCAAAAGAGTATCATTTCTTGCTATTTAAATAGGAATTTAATATCTTATCTTAAGGATACCTCTTGATTAGACTAAAATCGATGTGCATCTAATTTATTTATGACTCATCGTACTAATCTTTAACAATAAAAAAATTAAAAATTAAAAAAAAAAACAATATCTTTTTTTTTGCAGCTTCAAAGAAGACGCTCCACCGCTCCCGAAATCAGTGCCGCCCACTACCACTACAACCGGTTCCCGCAAGATATACCGCCAGGACCTAGTCATCACGGTGGACGACACCCGGACGTCTAGTGGCGAGCAAAATGCAAACGACACAAACGGCACCGCGCCCAAGAAATCAAATGCCTGGAGTCCTGCTGTGCTAGAGGACAAGAGCGTACGCAAAGAGATCATGATCACAGCCAAAAATGGACATGT
Organism: Bolitophila cinerea; assembly: GCA_010015015.2. Classification (NCBI taxonomy): domain Eukaryota; kingdom Metazoa; phylum Arthropoda; class Insecta; order Diptera; family Mycetophilidae; genus Bolitophila; species Bolitophila cinerea. The sequence goes on along the minus strand of JAAAKO020056723.1, from coordinate 21,163 downwards.
GCATGCGTCGCCCATAATCTCTATGTCGGTAGATAACATTATCACAGCCACTCAGTCCACTGGCCATAGTCACGTCGAGCAACGCCGTCGTTCCATCGAGAACAATAGCGATGTCTACAAACGTTTCGATACACCGCGCAAACAAATCGGAACGCTTCCGTCAAACTGGCGCAAGGACGAAAAGTCCGAGAAAAGTGTACGTGATAAGATCGCCATGTTCTCAAACGATGACGTTATCGATCACGTTCCACTTGGACCCCGAAAATCACTAAACAAGAGCACCGAAAATTTGCTGTCCGACAACTATTCCCGTACCCGTAAAATGTCCTCAGACTCACCGGCTGCCTCGATGACTAAGAAAGCCCAGAGCGTCGAGAATCTAGACGATATCTGCCGAAGTGGCTCACGCTATGAATCTAGATCAACGTATAATTACTCTGACTACTCGACGCCCACGTATAATATGAACAACTCTTACGGTCGGGCGTACAGTGTGGAGAACCTTAATCATTCCAATGTGGTAACACCAGTCGCTAAAGCAGTGCTGTCTACAAGTAGTATTCCGGCTTCGTATGCCTCGCTGCCACGCTCAAAGCCACCATCGGTGGCACGCACAACGAGTTTCTCAGGATTCACTGCCGGCGGCGGTGGCAGCTACGAGGATCGCCGCAAGTCATCGATCAGTAATTTACTGGAGCAGCGTAAGCGATCCATATCGAAGCTACGCGGACTCGTTATTCCCGAGAAATCGGTGATCGGTGAGGAGTCGTCAGTTTTGGATCTGCCTGAAATCAAGAGCAAAGATGCTTCTACTACTGCGGCTACACCGCCGATTTCATCGTACTCCCGTCGGGAGCCTGTCGTACCAAATCCACGACACTACACACCAGCCTATCAATCACTGACTAACACCACTGAGACACCAACTGGATATAAGAGTATCTTCAATAGTTCCACAGGTGGTAACAGTGCTGCGCCGGTTCGACCACTGACCTCGCTCTCGCGATCCAGTGAGACACGAGCACAATTTAAGAAGCCAGCCTCTCCGGTTATGCCACCGGTAAAACCACCACGTACTTCGTTAATCCTGGCTAGTAGTCGCTCTTCGATGGACAGTCTGCGCTCGCAGCTGGACGACAGCTGTGGCGAGGATGACAGTGACTCCGTGTTTGGTTCCTCAAAAGTTTCATCACCGCCAAGCTCACCCATTATCACAACAGCTCCCGGTAAGTTTGCATTAACGCGAACCCTAAGCTCCGAGACGAACACGTCTATCGCTAGCTCCACAACGTCCACCTTGACTTCTGGATCTGGCTCGCAGGCAAGTTGTAGCTCAGTCGGTAGCACGCCAACGATTGACATGAGTCGTAAGGTTCTAAAGTCCTCGTCAAACGAGTCGTACGTGAATCGTAAGAATATCCTGGCTCTGGCCAAATGTCGCAGTGGCAAGGATGATGCAGCCCAGAGTGGCGTTACTGGTGGTACTTTGAATGGTAGTCGTCATCAAGCACCACGACGCTATGAGGATGAGGATAGCACAGACGGTTACGATGAGGAGGAAACTCGTCGTGTGCCAAAGGCAAAAATGAGGAGTTCCGTTTCGAACGGCAGCAGTAAGCATTTGAATGGAGCTGTGAACTATAGACTAGCCACAACAGCTGACAGCCTAGCTGACATGGTTATTAATGTGGCCACGTACGTAGAGGTGATCTCCGACACTGAAGTAGATCTAGCTTCAGCGAAACTATCCACACAGTTCATTGAGGAAGAACGTCGATATAGCCAAGCAGCAGCAGCTACACCAGCAATCACCCCTATCAAAACCGAAGTTAAAGTGGTACGTTCAAACCCAAAACCATCCGTGGACTACAAACCAGTCGAGAGCAACAACGAAATGGCTCGTTGGGTGCGCAGTGAAGCTGCCAAGTCTAAGCGACTCGAAGACACTGTAGCCGATGCCAAGCCACGCGTGCTTACTTCCAAAGCAGCTGCCGTAAAACTCAGCGTTCTGGAAAACATTCAGAAGTTTAATCAAAGCTCTAGCCAGGAACAGCCAAAGTCTCCGGGTGTGCAATCTAAAACCATACCTGTAGTAGAGCCTAAGAAAGTGCGAGCCAACGAAGTGCGGCGCACGTTTGAGCTAAAGGCACCCACACCAGTGGCTTCTGCACAGCATAAATCTATCGGTGGTCAGGCCAATTATCACGAACGATTTTCGTCCCTAGATTCGTTGGCTTCATCCTCATCTGGGGTATCGTCGTCACAGACATCAAGTATACTCACTCCACACGATTCTATGCAGAACTTGCCAAGTCCGTTAACAGACTTTAGTAATTATTCGTCGTTGGGCAGTAATCATAGTCTGATTACGCCAGCTGATCTGCAATTGATAATAGAGGAAGCAGATCCACCTCTACGGAAGCCCGAAGCGTTTGTGGTGGTGTTGCAGCGTGATTCACCAGAATGCAGTGTTGGCGTAACGTTAGCCGGTGGAGCCGACTATGAGACAAAGGAGATTACGGTAAGATTTTTTAAAATAATGTTTAACCTTCAGGATGATTTACGATAATGTTGATGAAAATAGGTACATCGTGTGCTAACCAACTCGCCAGCTTTCAAGGATGGACGACTTCGAAAAGGCGATCGGATTTTATCGATAAATGGGCTAAGCATGCGCGGTCTGACGCATCGGGAGTCCGTGACAATGCTAAAGGTATAAATTCTTAAAGATTGCATATTATTAAAAGCCACTATAAAACGATTATTCTTGAAATTTACAGACTCCTCGAGCTGAAGTTGTTATGGTGGTGACCCGTTCTGAGTCGATAATCGTGGAGGTCTCACTGGGCCGTGCCAAACGTGGGTCTTTGGGTTCGTTGTCCTCGTTAAACGAACGTCCCAGCGAAGCGGATCGACGAAAGACTTACCACAAGGCTTCCAGATCAATGGACCTGGACCTGGATGTAATTTCGAATGGAGGTACGTTAGATTTGGGAGGATTTAGTTGTGATTCAGTTATTTATTGTGAGTACTTGGTAACAGATTCAGTGAACGATGAATGCAAGTCAACCGATGGTGCTGAGGAGTCGACCGCTAGTTCTGTTGGAGATGATGCTGTTTTTTCTGCAGTGGTTACTCCTAGGGATTCAGTCCAGAGAATAAAAGAAGGTAAGGAGAGATTTTGAGGAAACATTGATAAATAGTAATTCTTTATTTATAAATCCATCTTAAATCTAATATGCAATCTTTAAACCTGTAATCTTTATTGTAGTCGTCAATCATCAATAGACAGTCTTTAATTTTATTTTTTAGATTGATAATTTTATATAATAAATTATTGTCAAAGATAATTATTAAACAAATAAATTATAAAAGTTCATTGGAATTAGGAGCTAATCTAATCATCTGATTTCAGTTGAAGCAGTTGTTCAAACTCCAGCTGTAGTAAACTCTACAAAACACAGAGTGGTTGAGATCCTAAAGGATAATTGTGGTCTTGGTCTGGCCATCGAAGGAGGTGTAGACTCACCGAGCGGCCACAAACCATTGACCGTGAAAAAGGTGTTTATGGGTAAGTCTCTATTATTGATATCTCCTGTTATCCTGACATAACGCATCTATCTCTCCCTTAGGTGGCGCGGCTGAGAAAACCGGTCAAGTGACCGTTGGCGATGTGATCCTATCGATAAACGACTTTAACACGGACAACATAACGCGTGTGCAGGCCTGGAACTACATGAAGGGTCTTCCGTCCGGTCCAGTAAAGTTCGTATTCTTGTAGAGATCCCTCTTTGCGGTGACGACACGCGATTTTTTTTATATCACCATCAAGACTAGACTGACTATAAAGCGCGCTCGCACAGAAACATTTCTTGCCATTTGGAAAATGTACAATTTTCAAAACCCACATCATGCCAATTTTCCGCCAAGGGGAGTGTCGGGGCGAGCATTGTTTGAAGAAAATAGAAAGTGTGATAGGATTCTTATGTATACGTTCAAATCGTATATATTCATAAACTATAGTATAACACGCTAACTCACAACGCGGAAAATACTATATATACATTATAAATATATAAATATATATTTAAAGAAAACGCAGAGAAGAAGAAGAAGATAAACGAAAAGTGCAATTATTCTACAGAAAGAGAAAAACAGAAATCATAAATCGGCAGAGACCCCAATTATTTATTCATATTACCTTTTAATTTAGTGCGTAAGATGCTGCTGTTCTATTTTATTTGTTGTTGTTGTTAATGTTTTATAATGTTTGTGTTTAACACGCTCAAACTTGTTTTGGATAAACAAATTTTTGATGCAAATTTGCCATAGAATGTTTTACTTGTAATCACATTACATTACACACACACACACACAAAATATTTACTACTACTAAATATATACTATAAATACTATTATATACATTTATTAATATTTAAGAAAATCTATATGCTATAATGTCAATTGTACAACAAATAAACGTACTGCATTTTGTGCGGTTTAACTGCCAAGACACAACAGAGAAAATATTTGTATTTTTTTAACTTTTCTCATACATTTGAAAATTATGATCATTATTATTAATATTATTGTTTTTTATTATTATTTTTACTTGGCTGATTTGTCAATCAAACAAGCATGTCAGCGGGAAGACAGATTGGAAGAATTTTAAGAACGATTTAATCGATTATATGTATTCTTTGTTATGTAAAACATTAATAAAAAGTATTATAAACATTATAATGTATTTGTTTAAATGTATTTGATACACACTTGAAAGATGGATACTTTGCCAAATATAGTTGACCTATATATGGAATGGAGATATATTTTTTTTGGTTGTAAGTATATAAGATTATTCTGTATTCTTTAAGGAGTATAACCCAGGTGGGTCATGGCAGTTTTTGCAGATCTTTTTTCCTCCAGTTTGAATGGTTGCGAGATCTGGGGTCCAAACTCGGATAAATCCCATACTTCAGTCGTTCCAGGTCAGATGAAAAAATTAATTAAAAAATTATCAATCTACCTACATCTTTATCTTCCTGGAGGACATAGTGTTGAACCTCTCTATTTTGGACTAAAACCCCAATTTAGAGGTCTACTAGTTCGTATATAAGACATCATCATAAAGATATTGCAACATTTTCCTCAAGTATCTTCAAAAAACAGAATCTCTAACAATTTATAAGTGAATTAATAAACTGCTAACCAATAAACAAAAACTAATGAAGAAAATATGAATTTCCTAAGGAATAAATCTATACATTTGACACACAATGTGGGAAGCCGTTGTTGAATTTGAATGCCATAATTTTGCCCGAATAATCAAATGTTGGTTTTAGTTATTCTATTCATTAAATTGTAAATATATATAACAATAAAAAAGTAAATAAAAGTATGTACGTCCCTGCGGAAAGAAAATTATCTCAAACTAATTAATCAGTACATGACCTTGGGTCATATCACCAACTATTTTAAGCTAAATATTAAGTTCTTGACAGTAAAAAAAATGATCTATATTTTATTAGACTTGGCCAGCTCTTACAAAAAAGTTGTACATTGTTTTAAAATTAGTTCTTTTTTTAAATATTGTAAGGGTTTTCTTTTTATCTATGTTTATCCGTCTACATTCTGACAACTTCATATTATTACTTATGGATGTCATTTAAAGATTGTAAAGTTTGACTTTATTTGGATAAAGACGACTAGAGAGTTATCTAGGCCATGATGCCACCTTTACTCTAACCGCAGAACAAGATCATCATAAAATACTAAAAACTTTATTATACACTCTATTTATATACATTTGAGTTATATTCATTGAATCAGCCTTGAAACCGTGCTCTAGCGGGCTGTACTCAAATCAGTTTAAAATATTGTGATTTAAAAGAAGAGAAAATGAAAGAAAAATAGATATATTTATCAAGATCTCATGACCCTTTCCACTTAAATTGCATTCATTCATTCATTGCATTCATATTTGAATATTGAATTATTTATTTATGACAAAAGTTAATAAAAACAGACTATTTATGTTTATTATTAAAAACAATAAATAAGTTAAAACTAAGCAAGATTTGAGGAAATAGCCACTAGTAAGGGCATCATTTTTACCTGAATTTATGTTGTACGTGCATCCCACGTCACACTTAATAGTTTTACAGTTTTCAAACTTACACTTCTAGAAACCCACAGATCTCTTAACTCATATTTACAGATGCTTGAATAGCGTTCATAGATATTTTAGATAACCCTATATTGAGTTTATTGTGTTTATTTTTAACCATTTACAACAATTGTTGCAATAAAGAATTAAAAATCAAATACATAGAAAACTTCATCGATAGTTCAAAATTGGTCATCGAAGTTCACACAATAGAGTGAAATACTAACCAGAGGAAGTACAATGGGCCGACATGGTGGCCTGTGTACGACAAGACAGGGATCCTTTGTCATCTTATTAAATTTATTTATCATATGTATATTTTAGTAATCTTTCTAACATCCTTTTATCAATATCGACTGATGCGGCATTCGATTGTCCATTTTTGGACCACAAATTACCATCAACCACTTTGATTGACAACCCTCGTTTCAAAAGTAATCCCGAAAAAAGGTAAAAAGTTTAATTTTACGTTTGCACTCCCAAATATATATTTTTTTTGAAAAAATTACGGCATTTGATTGACCATTTTTTTACCTTAAATGGTCATCAACAACTTTGATTGACCACCCTCGGTTCAAAAGTTTTTCCGAAAAAAGGTTAAAGGTACAAAGAGATATCATAAAAAAATGTATATATATATTCGCCTTAAGATAGAGTCGCTTTCAACACAAATTAAGACGAGTCATAACAATCGGGGATGTGTTGCGAGTGCTCGAACAAAGTAAGCTTCAAGACTGGAGCAGTTTAGCGTAATGAAATTAGACCTTTTACCTTTTTTCGGGGTAACTTTTGAACCGAGGGTGGTCATCCAAAGTTGTTGATGGTCATTTCTGAAATTTTTTTCGATTGAAAGAGGGGGGGGTTCAGGTTCACGGAGCTGTTATGGAGCGTGTTTTATTCTCAATGAGCTTATATTTTTTTTGGATTTTGTTTAAAAATATCTCCACATCTCATAAAACAAATTTATAATTAAACAATTAAATCATAATTTTGTTTCTTTTATTTAATTCAAAATAACTTTTATAAAAAGTATCGTTCTTTCTCCATTTCTCCATTATGAATGGATTTCTATCCAATTATTTACAGCGTAAATTTACACAAACCGTTCTGTCAGACCTGACAAAATGCTATAAATTATACAAAAATTATGTACAGCCTAACCTAATAACCTGAAATCGATCTTAAGACATATTCTTATAATTTATATACGATCAACTGTTTTGAGATGTGGCAATGTATGGCCGTTGCTCGGTTGGACAGTGTATTTCTGTGAATTCCTTGTGCCAGGTGACGGCTTTGCTTCCGACGGGTTCCATCATGTTGTTCCAGAGGGCGTTGCTTGCTGTGCAAAATATGATTTTCAGAAAACTCTCAAAAAGATATAATTCAGTAGTTTATGATTCTTACCTCTAGCATAGCCCTTCTGGCTCAAGTGGAAACAGTCTAGAGACAAGTACGTAAAGTCACTGTTGCCGTTCGGCTGAATAGGGAATTGTACATCCTTCAGAAAAGGCTGATTGGTAACAGTAAAGTCCTGGTAAATTGAATTATTGCATGACATTTTTTTCTATAATATATGACGTTTTTTGTTATTACTTCTTTGTTTTGGAATTCTTCCATTAGAGCAACTCGCTCAACGGTTTCTTTCCACTGTTCCTGAATGTTTAAGTAGCGCTGGCGATTGTGCTGGTGCGACAGACCAAAGATGCAAGGACACTCGAAGTGGTGGCCGGACTCGCACTCCTGTGGCTTGCCACGAAGGTTCAGCAAAATGTGCATGCCTAAGAATATGAAAATGATTGAAAATATTTTTTCAATTATATTTTATTAAAATACTAACTTGGCGGTGACACTAAATTAACCATTGTCCGTGGCAGACTGTCTCGCAGAGTGCGCAAAGTCTTCACCAGATCGCGCTCGTGATAGTCCACAGACTTTTCTGGATTATTCATGTAGCACATGTCCAGGCAAAAGTCATTTGGACCGATCAGGATTGTAATGACCTTTTAACCATTTATAATTATTATTATATAAATTAACAACATTTTTATGGATATGGTTTACCTTCCAATGTTCGTTGACATTTACGCGTGGATCTCGGGTCATCCGGGTGACTAGAATCTTGGCCTCGTGTGGCAAATCTCTGGACATGGCACCGATTTCAGCAGCGTTAAATCTGATATAAAAACATGATTTAAATCTCTCCATTCGAACGTATTACGAGTACAATTAATTATTTTTGATGAGTATAGCTCTGAGAGAATGTAAATAATCACAGTCTCTCATGCTATGGAATGCACATTATATACTCGAATGCATTTTCAATGCAGAAAACACGCTCTTTATCGCTACGATCGAACAACGACGATGACGTTGAACTTGAAATGCATCTTTAATAACAGCGCTCACGAGACACACTAAATATCCTACTCACCTTGAGCTCTTCTGCGTCGAAAAGCCATCGGAAAGCGAAAAACCGTACAGGTTTGGATTGAACACCTTCAGGATGTTCGGCAACGTGAGAAACTTATGCCATGAACCCTGTCCACCGATCGACCACGACAAACCTTTGTTCTCGATCATCACCTGCAGAATGTTGGTGGCCATCGCACCATTTCCGGCCGTCAGTGAGTCTCCAAGTGCGCCAATCACGTCAATGTCACCGGGACGCAAACGGTGCACGCTCGTTGGCACGGTGTCGCTTCGGCGACCCGGCCCAGTTGGACTACAGAAAAACTCTTGTGCCTCGGGAAAGGGTTTCTGGACTTTCTGTAAAAATAATCAAAATTATTACAAAATGTTCGTTCTTCAGATTGATTGAGATTAATTAAGAAACGCACGCCTCTCTTTGCATTCCAATTATATGACCACTGATCGTCGGTGCGACCAATAAAGTCAAAGAGACTATTGCGAAGTACACGGTAGCCCTTTCGGTACTTCTCTAGAAATGTGACCTGGCCGGATACGCTGGCAATGCAGCTGACCAGAACCGTAAGCACGGCTATTGTGTTTAAAGTGAATTTCATCTCTGTATTTTGGTTTAGGTTACCACAGAAGCAAACACCTGGAAAATTAAAGGTTTTGTGTTAATTTATTAATTTATTTAAACCAAAAGTAGCATTTAAAAAATATATAAATACAATGTTTTTTAAATTCTAATATTATTATAAAATCTTCAATAATAAAAATATCATTAATAATATCCAATTCCACGCAATTATAAAGCTTCCGAAGGTGGCACAGATTTCGAAATACGATCTCACATACGATTGTTTATAATATTGCATATGCACATTGAAGGATAATTTATTATTTCTGCTTGCATGCAAAATGTTTACTCAATAACACTTAGTTATTCAAGATGACTCTCGTTCTCTGCGAATATGGGTCAATTACTATTCATCTGATTGCAATTAATTGAAGATGTATAGAATTCTAAATGTCTTAAGAGCTGAGACAATGTTAGGAATATTAAATTAGGTATGTACTTTTTATGGAATATGTTTTTAAAATAAAAACAAATTTGGTGAACTAAATATATCCATTTTCTATTATTAGAAAAAAAAACAAATGAGCTCTTTCTAATTTAATTATAAATTTTCATTTGATAAAAACAATTCAATACCTATTTGTTGAAAAATTAAAATGGTCTCCATAAAACATATTTGGGGTCGACAATAATCGGTGGCCGAAAAAAATCAAATACACCAATATGATAACACTACATTTTTAGCCCGTCTAAGCGAATTTAGGTTTCTCTTGAGTAAGCTGAACTTTTTAGTTAAATTTTATATTATATAATATATACAGCAAAAACTAATAGAAAACTAAAAATTAAAAACTGATTTTTCAATAATTAAAAAAAATAGTAGTAACACAATTACTAAGTTTGTATTTTAAAAGTTACTGATTTTTTATTAAGAAAATCACTAATTTTGTATCAGGAAAATCACTGATATTGAATTAAGATGTTTAAACAAATAACTAATTTTGTATTTAGAAAATCACTTAGAAATTTGTCAATTTTCACTAAAAAAATATTGTTATATTAGTTACATTTTTTAATATTTCTATGCGCTCCAGAGGGGGCTAAAGCCCCCATAACATCTCCTTGAATCTCCATTAATCTTCCACTGGTCCTACGACATGACGAACAAAACTTTTTACTATTTGTAGCTTAGCGTTCATGGAGCTGCTGATCTGACCAATAAAATTGAAAATGCAAATCTTTGGTATACAATATTTCTATCGATTGACGGAGATTGATAGAGAATCTACAAACAACGTTCGTTGAAGAAGTTTGGAAACTTTTAAAGGGCATACAATCAAAATCATAATAAAAAAAATGTGAATGTAAAAAAATGGTTTTGATTTATCATTATCATCAAATGTATGTATTTTTTTAGTATACGATTTTTAATTATAAACGCTTAATTGGAAGCCATTTGTAAAAACAAAAGTATATGCCCTGGAATTATCGAAACTTATATACTAATGTAATTAAATAAAATACTACTTTTATAATTTAATAAAATGTTTCATACGAAAACATATCTGCCGAACAAAACAGTTCGCCAAAACCTTTAAAAACTATATAGTAATAATAATAATACAAATAATAAAAAATACTACAATGAAATAACATAAAAAACGCACATTTTAATTATTTTTATTATGTATATTTATGTAGTTACTATAATTTAAGATATTAATAATTTTAATGCATTGTTAAATAACTAAATTTAGGCATATCAAATATACAAAAATTTCATCAAACAATGAGAACGTGAAAATATATTCTCCGTATATTATCGATGATTATTATTTGATATTTTTATTATTTCTTGTATTATAATATTATTTGCTATATTTTAATATTCTTACAATATTATTGTCATTTTTGATTTTATTGTATAATTATTATAATTAATAATATATTAAATATTAAATATTCTTTATATTTATTATAGCAATATTGGCGATATTACTGATATTATTCCACATGTGAACTGTACACTAATTTCTTTGATTGAAATGCCCCTCAAGAATTACGATCGCATCCTCGACGACAATAACATGTATTATGGCTCCAGGAGAGACCGTGAACATAGTCCAAGCATAGTAAATGAACATATTATTAAAAATGCTGCAAGCCTTGCCCTCTAGCGTACATCACATAACGTCTTAGACCATATCACTAATTTCCATAAATAAAACAATAGAATCAAACTAGAGATATACGAGATACAAAATTTTGAAAAATTGAATTTATGAAAAAAACAAATTTGATTTTTTGTGTTATCCTGAAAAAACTGGTTGAACAGAGTATAAGAGTATATAAATCATGTGTATCCGACCTTTAGATCCGGAGATATACGAGATACTCGTAACATAATGCGATTCAATTTAAAATTATCTAAAAGACGCTCGTAATTAATTAAGTTAATCTCAGGCTGGTATGTAAAGCTTGATAATTAGAAATTAGTCCTAACTTATTAGAATGACTTAAAACAATTTTTTTATATAACGTATAGGTGAGATCGATTGCCTTTGTTTCAAAATAAAATTATCAACACAGGGTTTGGGACATTTAGATCTAGAAGCTTTTTATATAATATTATTGACCATTATAATTTGCCCAAATATATATAAAAACTAAGTTTATTATATTTTGAAAAAATTAATAAATATTTAAATTTTTCACAACTATAATTTTTTTTAAATTTTGCAAAGAATATTTTTATTTTTAAGATCTTTTATTGAACCTCACTTGGTATATATAAAAGTTAAAACATTTTTCGACACACTTTTTACTTTTACTTCCACTTCTACTTAACATATCTGATTCACCTCAACTTTGGCACATAGACTCTCCTGGACGGATCCAAAAACTAAAATATTTTTTTTTGAAGATTTTGTTTTAAAAATTATAATTTTCAACCTATAATGTTAAATTTTACATTAAACAAAATAAATTGTATATTTAGTGATTTTTACGGTGAAGTGTCTCAATTTCTAGAGACACAGTTTCACAAACAAAATTTACAAATACTGACGCGACAGAATTTCTAAAATACAAAATTTTTAAGAAATTTGAATTTCTGACGCGACAGAATTTCAATTTAAATTCAGAAATTCTGTCGCGACACAATTGCTGAAAATTACAAACTGTTGACAGTATTTAAATACTAATAATTTTAAATTAGGTATTTTTAATTTATACTTTAAAAAAAAATAAAAAAGATTTTAGTATTTGGAAAAAAAAGAAAATACACAATTTTTATCTGAGAATAATATTTAAAAAAATACTAATTGAAAATTGCAATAGGTAACAAAGATAAAGCGACTCAAGACCATTTGCAATTTGCATAAATACCAGAACGATTATAATTTTATCATAATTGTTATCTAACAATAAATCAAATTATTATTAATACGGATATTAAGTATATAATTACTAATACACGCAATAGAATTTCCTCAATCTTAAAATAATTCTATTATATACATATTTGAATCTATAAATATTATCATAATAAATATCTTGAATAAATAAAATTATATAATATATTATAATCCTATATTAAAAAAAAAACATTTTTTTTGTACCCACCATTTAAAGGTGCTAATGAGTTTTTAAGCATGACAAAAGAATGCAAACTGTATTATTATTATCACTCATTTTCTTTTTAAAAAATATTATAATTATTGTGGTAAGTATTTAAATTAATGTCTTTTGGTTTTAGTTTAAGTTTTAGACGTTAGTGTTTTGTATTTTAAACTCGTTCAATGTCAGCGGGCATAAATCAAAATCATTGAATATTATAATTTTTTTTACTCACTTTTAATTTAATTTTAAGGCATAAAAATATTCACTATATTTCTATAGTCCATCAAAATGGTAATATTTGAAATGTACACTGTTTAGGTTCTCCAGAATTTTTTTAAGTCCAATGTTTTTTTGTAAATGAGAATCACAAAACTATCACAAACATTTTGAACAAATCATAAGAATGAATGAAGTATATCATTTCTTTTTTATTCTTAAAAAAATCTCAAATTTGAAACGTTACATTATATTTTTTATCAAAACTGTACCTTATTTTAGGCAAATACTCTTTTTTTCAACGATTTTTTCAATAAAATGAAAATGAAAACGAGTAATATAAACTCTATTTTCCTAACTGTTTTTCCACCAATTTTCAAGTCTTATAAACACTAAAATGACAAAGTGATCAATATTTAAAAACGATCGCGCGAAATTTCTGATGTGCACTGTCGTTCACTACAAATGCACCTCGGAACTGATCTACCTTGCTGCTGTGTCCGGTGATCATACCTTATCTCGATCAACAATTCAACATATATACATAAAAAAGATCATATAGTATATGTATATGTAATATATAGCATATATACACAGACACATGAATGCATTTTTCTCTCGAGTAAACGGCATTGATGCTTCGTCGCGTAAATCACAATACAAAATTCTTTTTCATTCAATATCGCTAAGTATATTTAATATTTATGTACAATATACGAGTACAAATACGCTTTACCCGGGCAATGCAAATTGCATGTGTGTGTGTGTGAGAGTGTGAGAAGCTTTATGTAATCAAAAGCATTATCATAATTGTTGAAACAATTATATTGTATTTTTTTTATTAAATACGATTCGCTTCGTGAGCTAAGAGGGCGTAATGTATCAGCAGACTAAAGTGCATGTGAAGCAGTTTCCACCGATGCGCTACGAGTTGCAACCACGCGTTCGCATTGCATTGTGTTTGTTTTGGATGCATCCCGTCGTTGCACTATATTTGCAGAGCTAAACAGCGTTTTCCGAGCAAAGCTGTGTGTCACGATTGAACTTGGCCGACACAAGTTAATTACATTGTATATAGTGTATATAATATATATTTATTTTAAGTAGTATGCATTTATACAATAAAATCACGCATGCAAATGAACATGTGAATGAGCATTGAGCATGCGATCAACGTGTGCGCGCGCAATCAGACACCTATTTATTAATAGCATAAATAATTGTAGTGTATAGGTAAATATGATCGCTCTTAAACATATTTTATTATGTATAGCGTAATATGTATAGGATGTATAGTATACAAACTTAAATGCGTGTGCAACCAGTTTAAATAAAGTCAGCACGAGTTAATTACGCAGGTGAGGCGCGTTGTCACAGCGCACATTGATTCAACTGCATTTTTTTTGTTTTTAAATGTAATAAAAAATGTCCTAATTTTTTTATATAGATATAACAGATTTTTATCCACAGAGTATAATAATTACTTATTTTTTTTTTTTTGAAGAGAAAAAAGTCTTATTTTTATATTAAAAAAATATTTAGAGAGAAAATTTATATATATATATATTAATGTCCCTCAATTGCCTTTGTCATTCCTTTATACCAATTAGGTTTTCGTCTTAACAGATTTTACAATAAAAAATGCATATTTATAAAGATATATTTGTATATACAAACAGTTTACTTTCCATAATTCGCTAATGGACTGTTAACATCAACGCCACCTATAACGTACCCAGTAAATTCATAGAAAACATTTTTATTCGTATTTATTGAATAATAATAATTATTATATTATTATTATCGTAAAAAAATACAATACAGCGGTTTTTTATTATGAATTTGTAAATTTTTGTTTCTAATGTAATATCATAAGAGTTATATATATTTTTTTTTAAATAAAAAACTTTTTATTTAACATATGTAATTTAGGATAAGACACCAGTCGCCCACCATTTGCCAATGACCGACCATGATGTATTTCGTATTTTTTAATGTTCTGCCAATATTTATAACTTTAATAAATATAAACATCGGTAATACGTTTCTTCAATGAAAGTGTAAAAGTTGTGGTAAACAAAATGTTTCTGAAGAATATATATAATTTTAGTAAGGTGTAGTTGTTTTTAAAATTCTTAAAATGACTACTAATTCTTAAAACTATGATTTTTTTGATGAGAACTTTTTGATGAAAAGTCTCAGGATGTTCCAAAAAATATATTAAAAATGACGCTATTAAAACAATTTAGATTTAAGAAAAAAAAAAAAAAAAAATTATTTTAGTTTATAAGGTACTAAATTTAAAACTTAACAACCATTTGAATTAAATAAAAATCAAAATAAAAATTGGTATATTTTGTTAATCGGTAACTAAAAAAAGGATAGGCTGTAACTGGCTTATGAAAGCTGGCAATTGGAAAATGAAAATCACTAATTTTACTAATAAAACAAAATCATAAATCGAAAATTATAGTCTTCCAGATATTATTGTTTCGATAAACATAAACTATATTCAGTTTCATACTAATCTAATTTAAATAGAACCGTTAAAAGTAACTGAGGGGTTACTCTATTTATGTAATTATGGATTTTAAATTAGATACAAAATTATGATTTTTTATTTAAAAAATCTAAATTAAATTTTAACATTAAAAATATGTCTTGAAAAAAAATATGTAAAGAGCATTTTTTATTGACTTATATAAAATCTTTATTTTATTTAGAATTAAAAAACATGTGCTAAAAATTGCGCAATAGAATTCTGGTTTTACTATGAGCGCTGTTTGTAAACCGTCGTCACGTAGGCTTTATTAATTAATAGGTAAATCATTTTTCATTTTTTAGACATCCAAAAAAATTATAAAATACAAAAAAAAAAAATTATTATTATTAATATTATTAATTTATAGATTTCTTTAAAGCAATTAATAAAACTGATATTATTTTTAATGAACGACTTAATAGCGAAAAATATATGCCTTTAAATTAATTTCAGATACTCTATCTGCGCGATAAAATAAATAGCCAACCAATACTTACAGACATCTCATTTACCATAAATAAGCATATTTAAAAATATATATTTTGCTTAAATATGTATTAATCGATCAATATGTATTATCGTAATTCCGCTCTAATTACTTTCGCCAATAAAATCCAGGGTAATTTAAAAAAAGCTATGTGCCAAATAATGAATTGTAAAAAAACATTATTATAACACAAAAATAATATATGTCGTTCTCCAAATAAATAATAAATGTTACAAAAAAAAACAGTTTTTGTGCCCAAACAAATTGGGTACATTTGTAAATACAAAAATGTTACCAAAATAAAAGAATAATGTGCCAAAATACTTGCGCATATAAATAAAGCGACATATATATTTTTTATCATCATTTATAATATCCAATAAACATCATTTTGCTACACTGTGCAATAGTATACATCACTCTTAAAATTTGCTTATTGGTATCAAGTATTGACTTATTTGCGCATACAATGTAAACTTCTTTATCAATTACAAGTCCAAGTGCAAAATACCAGCAACGTGTTTACTGTATATAATATTCGATATTATGTAAGTTTGTTATAAATAGCAAACACTTAAACAAATCGATTCAATTGACTGCAGTCACAAATAAATGCATTTGCAAATTGTCAGAGCTGCGCAGAGCGCTGCTTTTTGTGCAATTTTGCATTATAAGCGCACGAATGTCAAGTTCATTGGAATCATATGGCATTGATGGTATACCTCAATGCTTGATTGCTGAGTGTGTGGTTATGGTCTGCTGTGTGGGAAATTAGAGGTGAATATTAGCTCTTTGAATTAATAAAATATAATTTATTTATTAGGTTTTAGATATATGGGAGATAATAAAAAATGTACAATCATATTGTTGATAAAAATGCTCCTAAACTTCTCTAATGTTCAGACGGTATTACACGGTCTTTAAATTGAGCAGACGTCTTAACGTGCACACGATTAGTGCATCAGATTTGATCCCAAAGCTTGCAAACCTTTTAGGTGTTCAAACCGGTTCCCCAAAAGATTCTTTATGTACAGTTTTTTTTTAACTTGAAATTTTAGTACTATTTTCTGTTTTGGTGTTAAATATAAATTTATATTTTTAAAAAGTTAGTAAAATTTTTATAAAAAATGTAATTGAATTTTTTGAAAAATCGCGTAGCGGTGGAATTTTGATTTTTCCTACATATGGCGGTCGGGTAGTATTTATTATACATTTCGATTAATCATTCACGGAAACTTCTTTTATAATTTTTCCTATGTATATTGGGTCAGATTGTGAAACTGCATAGTTATCGTTTTTCGACGTTCTTAAAAGTTATTATGCCGCTGATAAAGCTCCTTTTCGACTAAAAGTAAGAATATGAAAAAGTGTAGATTATTACCTGCTTTACAAAAACACAAAGATGATATATTGTTTAATTGATTTTTATAGAATAGTTTGACGTAAGCGTAAACAACTAAAGACTTCAAGAAAAAAACAAAAAACTTATTACTTAACTTAATTTGAATTCAGTTTTCTTTAATGATTTATTTTATGAAATTTATGCCAAAAAAAAGACTAGCATAATTTTGACATCTGCGCTACAGTGATATACTGACAAAAAGGTTCCTGCGCATGGTGCAATTTTATCCAAAGAAAACATGTATTTAAGAAGCATTTCATAAACCTGACCTGAGCACGAGTGACAGGAGCTCTTAATAATTACAAGCCCCTATATCATCTGCGTGTTGGTTGGTGTTAAGACGCTTGCGGCCACACACCTAAAAAGTACTTTGATTTCGAGTTTGAATTTTTTAGTATTGCGACGTATCATATTAACTATATCAAAAGAATTGCATAATTTTTAGTTATCTCAGACACTGTCAAATTAATCAAGCGGTATTACCATTCCAGAACTCAGCCTATAAATCAATTGTGCATAATATACCCGTTTATTAATCAAATGTATACGTCACAACTTGATTGCCATGATTTGTAATAATTTAATCAAAAAATAATATCAATTGCACAAGATGTAAATGAATTCGAAGTGATCCGGTCTATTTTTCCATATCGCTAATGTATAATACGATGACAATTTTAAATTTTCAATTTTTTTAATTTTAAAATTTTAGGGATAATATCTTTACTCTAAATTATAATACTTTACTTTGTTTGCATTTAATTGTCATTTTGCTTCAGATATATTAATAAAACAGAGAACAATTGATCGAAATTTGAAATAGCGTGATAATGTTCAGGCGAATAAAATTCGATGCGAAAATTACATTTGCGTCGAAATGGGCCTCAGAGGTTTCAATATTTTTTATAGATTTATTTTATCAGAATTGCAATTAACGAATCGAATTATAGGACACTGTCGGCAACATTAACATCTTTTCTATAAATCATGACGCCAGACGATAGGCATACGTCAGTATACGTCAGTTAAGCAAAGCACATGAAAATGTCTTTATTTATTTCATGCACTTGCAGCTTCGAACCATTACGCCTTAAACAACGGTACCACTGTATAAATGTACTTTATAATTATAATATATGCATAGCACTTACATATATATGATTATATTATTTCATATATATACATATTATTTAGGCATATTATAGCAAGTCATTCTGATAATGATTTTTATATCTTCAATTCTTGGCAGCATTAGTCACTATATAATTGTCAATATATTCTATTCTATAATGTATATAGCATAGTGCCGCATATCGATTTTAAACAAATTCGGTGAGTCACTGCGAGAACACGACATTTCTGAAACGATGATAATTATTGTGAAATAGAACCAAATTTTTACACCAAGGAAGGATATGAATTCGTTTGTCTCAAAGATTTTGAATAATCCCAGAATTGTTTGATAAAATTGACAGTTCTAGATTGGGGTGGTATGGGTCCACTGGTACTAAAGGAAAGTGTGAAACATTTACATTGATTATTTCCAAATTATTGCAAAAGATTAAGTCAAGCAGGTTACCAGTAGCATTATACACATTATTAAACTGTTAAAGATTTAATGTAATTATTGATTTTTTTTAAAAAAAGAGTCAATGTTTCCAGTGCACTTATTGGCATCTAAAAATTTATGTAATGTTTGCTTCCATCGAATTTTAGGGCAGTTGTAATCGCCAATTATAAGAACAATGTCATTGGAATAAAGGAGAGGATTGCATTTGATAAATTGTAGGTGTGTGTTGTATAGTGTATTGTTATTTAGCATTCGTGTTATATAAACTGAACATATGTTTAATTTTGTATTATTGGACAACTCTATGCTAAACCAAATGTCTCCCAAAAAAGGGCAGTTGGTATCTTATTTTGAAATACGTTGAGAAGACATGTTATTTTTTATTGCAATTAAACAACAACCACCATTAACAGAATTACAATTGAACTAGTCACGATCTTTACGATAAACAGTGTAATTAGCGTTAATAAACTCCTTATTAAAAATATTATTGATGAGCCGGTTTCTGTAATTACAATTATGTCACTATTATGTACAATTGAATTTATTTTAAAATTGTGTAGTTTTGTTTGAACACCTTGCGTTTTGATAATAAATAATATAATAAATAGAAATTGACGTTTTATAAAAATATTTGTATATGGACATTATTTATTAATATTTAAAGTAATTTAAAACTATTATTATTGAAAATTTGAATAGTTTTGCTCGAGTCAGTCTTACGCATGAACATATTGTCTTCTTTAATCCAGAGATACTTGATATTGTTCGCCCGTTTATAAATTCTTGATTAAGCATGTAAAGATCTGTTGAATTCGGACAAATGTACATTTACGTAGATAGTACTTCCGTTGATTTGAAATCCAATTTCAGCAGCATTGAGTGGCGTGATTTAGCAGAAGCCAGAAAGTTGTTACGTTCTTTTCTTGTTGTGAATCGAACAGAAAATGCTTTGTTGTTGGTTTTGATTTAAGGCTGAACACGACAAATATAGTCTATATCGTTAGGAGATGAATGAATGTGCAGGGTTGATTCGATCGATTCCATAATTTTGTTGAGATTTTCTCCTTTTATTTCCGGTACTCCTTGAATTTCCAAATTCCATAATCTTAGATACTGGTCGGTGTTGTTGTGATGCATTTTAGATTCCTGAGACTCCTTTCTTAACTTTGCGTTTTTACGTTCTAGAGTAAGAGCAATAACACCATTCATTTGCAAGTTGAAAAAATCCATGGCTTCATTGAACTCCTGTTTTGATTTACGCAATTGAGCAAGTTTTTGTTGCATAGCATCAACTTTTTTTGCTATGGTTTCAATGTCAATTGAAACTTTTGCGCAATTTTCAAGGTTATCATCATTTATATTCGATGATGTTGATGTTGATGTGCGTGCACAATGGTTGCATTTCCAGTCAATTCTTAAGGCTTTGATTCCGTTTAGAATGTATGTGATAACTTTGATGCAGGTTGCATGGAATATAGATTTGCACAAGATGCATTGAACACTCGCGATTTGGCGATCAATGTTTTTTACACACAAGTAACATGTTTTTGTCATGTTGACATATAAGTACTGTACACGTACAACACACTTGCACAAATGATACCGATTCCTATTGATGCAAATACAAATGCTCTACATTCTATTGAAATTTCCAAAGAAACTATTGAAATTATTATTAAAAATGTAGATATCAACAAAAACGGTGGTCCAGATGGCATTCCAAACGTGTTCCTTAACACAATTATTGTACCTCTTAAAATCATTTTCAACAAGTCTATCGAATCTGGTTTATTTTCGGAAATATGGAAAATATCATTCTTAACTCCAACTCACAAAAAAGTTGACAGGAGTCTAATTTCAAACTATAGTCCAATTTGCATTCTGAACTCTATATCAAAAATATATGAAAAAATCAAACATAATGAATTATTTTCTCACGTTCAACATGCAATAAATCCGAAACATCACGGCTTCTTTAAAGGTCGTTCTACTACCATACATTTATTAGAATATACTAATCTAGTTGCATGAGCTCTTAATGACAGAAAAGAAGTATGGCTATTTATACTGATTTCAGTAAAGCCTTTGATAACACTCCTCATTTACAAACTTAATGCTTATGGGGTCTGTGGTAAGTTCTTAAACTTACTTATTTCATATCTGCTTG
>JAAAKO020056712.1:0-10604 GCA_010015015.2 Bolitophila cinerea | reverse complement strand
ACACACACACACACACACACACACACACACACACACACACACACACACACACACACACACACACACACACACACAGTACACAGACCACGACACGGGGGCATCAAATTTAACTTTTGCATAATCTAAAATTATTTCAAACTTTATAATTAATGCTTTGGCCTTTCGCCGCGCCGCTGCTACCTCATCCTGCCATCAAGTCTCCGGACCAGGCACCCGCGTCGCCAGCCTCGGTCGGTCGGTCGGTCGGCAGTGGCGCTACGTCAAAAAACATTTAACCTACCGCATCGCATAAAGTCGAAATCCCTTGCAAACACACACACACACACACACACACACACACACACACACACACGCACATCGCTCACACCCACACACATACGATTTTGCTGAACACACACAGAGAGCTTCCCCCTTGACGCCCTCATCGGCAAACCAACCCCCGCAACCCACACCTGATGCACACGCCCGCGCCCGTGTACAATATGATTATATAAACATTCTCGCAAAACTTGTGCTGTGCAAAATGTTATTGAATTAGCATGTAAAGCTACTGGCATTAACGGCTCTTGGGCTAAGCAGTTTAAATTCTCGTCGTGCCACAGGGTCGCCTGCGTGTGGGGAGGGCTCTGTCGAAGCTGTCTCGACCAGTATGCTGGCCTGCTCGTCCAGGCTGAGCACACACAGAGTATATAAATTTTGTTTGTGTAGTCCATGCGGAATATTAAAAACATTATTTTAAAAATCCAGAGAAACACATTCTTTGGGCTTTTAATTAAATAATTTTAAAAATCCAGAAAATACATTCTTTGGGTTTTTATTTAAAATAATTTTAAAAATCCAGAAAAACACATTCTTTGGGCTTTTATTTAAGATACAATTGCCTGAATAATGTCTCTCTCTCTGGATGAAAAGAAAAGTTCTAAATTTGCTTAAAATTGATATTATCTATTGACCAATAAATGACCATTTTTGCAGCACTGTGCGACTCGGAGGTTCTGCTAAAGTTACCTGCAACACTGTGTGTAAATTAGACGATGAATGGATGTAACATGAGGTGAACGAGCAGATGGGGAGCATCAACAAGCTTAGAGGAAGTCAAAGTTGGTGGTGGAGCCTAGAGAGCAGCCTAGAGGCTGCTTTGCAACATTCTAGAACGTTCGTTGTGAAAAAGTACACAACGAACGACAATGTTTTTTTATTGAATAAACTATAGACAAAGTATAGTATTTACATTTTATGTTCAGCTTACGTTAAATGGGTTTAAAAATAATTAGGTAAATAGTATTTGTAGTGCACTTTGAACATTCTCGTACGTAGCAGACAAATATAAATAAACAATATATACATATATATATGTAAGAGTCTTAAAGTATAGATACATAAGATCTAAGCACTCACGCACACAAAGATAATGAACATATAATTAATTTCGGTGGTTGTTGCGCAAACGTATAATGAAAAGCACATAACGTAAGCACCAATTTATAATTCAAGAGGTGTGCTCTCTCTCTCTCTCTCTCTCTCTGTCTCTCTTTCTTTCGCCTCGAGAAAGCATGCTTTAACATCGCAATTAGAAGGACTTTATATAAAATATACATAAATTCGTTTAGAAAATTTACTTTGGCATTTGAAATATGAGGGCACATAAGTGCACCAATTTAAAGTATCTGCATTCGTGATTTATCTATAATTATATTTTCGTTTTATATATTATTTAATCAAAATATAGCATTATTTATCATATTATATTTGCATTTGATATTATTTATCAAAATGATAGATTTTTTTATTATTTATCTTTTTGTTATTTAATTTAATTAATTTTTATGATGGGTTTTGTTTTTTTTTTAAGAATCACTTAGTCAAATTTTTAAACCATTTTAAAAAAATAGAGAAGGTTTTTTATTGAATAGAAGCATAATTGGATCGATCTTTGAGTTTTACAATGACTGGCGTTTTTTTTCATATTATTTTGCATTGATTGATCATTAGCCACTGTCAAGCCAAAACTTGATGGAAAATTTTATTAATTTATATTAAAATGAAATAAAAGATTTTCGTTTCACGCATATGAAAAGTGTCCCTCCTGTTTTTAAGGTTTTTTTAATTTTTTTTTATTTTAACGAGATGTTATTTTTCCCCAATTATTTCTCCATTTTTTAATCATTTTTGGGAGTGTGTGTTTAAGGGGTAAATTGTAAACCCTACCCTTCTTAAACAACTTCCTTATCAAACAAAAACAACTCCTTAACACTCTCTGGTAATAAGATGTTCAGTAAATCGACTAGAAAGTAGGTTTCATTGTTGAACCTTATTTGATCGGGTGCTGTTTTGAAAGCAATAGTAGAAATGAACGTCCCCAAAAAAAATGTGTGTTTTTATCTGAGGTAAAAATCTTGCAATAAAGAATAAACCCTTTTTTTAAATATTGCAGATTCTAAATAGACATTTATAATTAACCAAGTAGACCAAAATTCTTTGGGAGACAGAATTTGTATGGGTAAACTAAATCCTCTTAACAAGATATGCATCGAGAATTATTATTGTGGAGGAGGAGGAGTGGGAAGTGCGCAAACATATTGAGGAAACAGGAGCATGCTTATATTTCTCCCAAATGTTCTCTGCGACCTTTCTAATCCAAAGATTGAAGAGGCTATCAGATCGGCACATGATATTGGAGATGGCCGTTGGTCAATGATAATCGTGCAGCGGAGTATACTGATGATCTCGACGACACCCTTCTATCGTGAATGAGCTTATCGTTGAAATTTGTTTTTCTTTGTCAGGTGACTTCTGGTTGTAACACCATTATAGTTTCCCCTACAACATAAAGGGGAAATCTATTACACTACAATCAAATACAATCATTATTGGGATCTTTCAAGAAATGTGGCGCCTTCAGTGGCAATTTGTTAAATTAACAAATTTGGACACACTACTGTCAAAAATATTATTTAACCTCATTTTTTGTGTATACATCTGTGTTAACTTTTTCATCAATATATACACATAACCTCATAATTATGACAGATCGGTGTTCAAACCCCTTCACGAAAACTGTGAGCTTGAAGGATCGCTATAAACCAGCGCATCTTGACCATCCAGCGTTGCCAGATGTGAAGATTTATCTTCATTTTGAAGATTTCTGGCCCAGAAAAAGATTGAAGATTTTTAGACTAAAGTTGAGAAAAAATGAAGTTTTTTTATATATATATAATCAAAATCTGTATAAGTTTTATTTGAAAATTCCGTTGATTTGAGGATTTTAGAAATTATTTTACAAGAGATACTTTAGAATTGAAAAAAAAATGGTTTCAAATAAAAGTTTGAAAATCTGGAATTTAAATTTCAGTGAATTGTTTAACACTTTGCCTTGCAAAAGTCAAGCATAGTGCTACCAAAAAAACAAGCAAAAAAAATCCATTCCTTGTGAAATAAAAAATGCTTAAAGCGCCACATTTTCTTTGGTTTTTCCCAAAAAATTAAAATAATATTAGAAATTTATAACATAACAAGAGAAATAGTATCTTAAAACAATTAAAAGATTAGCGGAAACTAAAATATTTTGTAATCTTCAATATAATTAAAAACGGGTAATTTCTAGTGTAAACCCATCTAAGCGCGTGGGTGTTTTTGCGTGGAGTAAAACAAATTAAGTAATAATGGCAACCTCCACTACGACTATACAAACTTTAAAAAGTAAATTAGCCAAGATATTTTAAAATATTATGTACATATATGGTAATTCTAATTCTAATCTTCAAATGAAGATTTTTTTCTTTCAAATAATGGAGATTTTATTAAATTTTAATATGGCAACGATATAAACATCATCGTCAGTCGTAGTCAGATGGTGGTATAGTACAGGCGGATCCAGAAAATATTCTGGGGGGACATATCGTCACGATAATATTTGACTTTTTTTTAGGAATTTAAATTTGTTTTTTTTTATTCCTTTTTTTCAAAATTCTGTATTACAAAAATCGGAAACATTTTTTGTTGTGTATTTTACCAAAGAATCTCCCATTAGAAGTTTTTTATTTAGGTCCTTAAACCAAAAAAACCTGAATAATCTCAACTTCCATATTAAGCCAACCTGGACAACATCACGGCCTGAATATTCTGCCAAATAGAATTAATTTTATTTAGCCTGATACAGCTTGAATGTTTAGAATTTACTTACATTTGAGACCAACCAATAATTTTTTAAATTAAATTTCAATTTAGACAAAATATCAAAAATATCAAGGATTTATACAAAGAAAATAAATTAATATATAAATAAAATGGAAAGTACTAAGTATAAAAATATATTTAAATAACCTATATTGAACCTAACCTATATTCCAAAAAAAAAATATTCAAAAAATTATATTAATACACGTATGTTTGAAGTGGCACTCAAGCGCATAATTAAAATGTGGCAATATTTTACGGTATTCAATGTTGTGAGTAATAAAATGTTCGGTAAATCAAACTTCCACCACTCCCCCCGCCGCGCCGCCTCTCCCTCACTAACGATCCACACACAAATCAACCGCACTTTCCATTTAATACGTATATTTATTTGTATATATATACTATAAATATAATAAATACTATTGCGTGTGTGTGTGTGCATTATATATAATTCACTCACATACGCTCATTGCACAGGGCACACACACTGCAACTGCACACACGCACCCTTTGGCCGGTTTGTGGTTCCAAATGATACTGTACTCTTTTATATTGCAATTAAAAAAAAATCCGTTTGAGCGTGTAATTAAAAGCTCTTCATACATATTTTATTTATATTTCTATATTATATTTATGGCAAATGTTTGAACAGCAGAAACGACCTACCCTAATAACACATACACACACATACACACACACACACACGCAATATTTATTTTAGCAGGTCAACCATTCACAACCCCTCGAGCAATAAAATATCAGCCGCGGCAATTCAATAAATATTCCACAAATAAAGTGTTTTCTTTCATGCAATTTATTGGAAAACATCTTATAAACGAGAGCGGAAACTTTTTCCGCTGAATCGATATACAGTATATGTATATATACATATTATATTTATATATATAAATAGAAACAATGAAAATCTGTACGTCGCGCATTTTACATCTGAGTATGTGTGTGTTTGTGTGCGCCGTGCTTTAAAACGTACACCCACACACACACGTATAAAATCCAATCCCGAATACATGAATTTAAATAATATCGGCTCAGATTCAATGCACGTTTTAATGCGAGGAGTTGAGCGCGCACTCGGCTTCTGGCCTGATAACGAAACACTCGTTTCCTGTATCCGCCTTGTGAGACACTCCAACCCTCTCATATACTATTCCAGCGCACCCCCCACACACACTATAGCATTCGATCATAAAGAAATAAATTCAAGAACACACACACACACACATACACGTCCTCCTCGTCCTCCTCGTCCTCGTATAGGTACACACGCTCTCCTGAAATAAAAATAAAGTATTTATGCAGAGGGATACAAGACGCTCTGGAGCCATACAATAAAAGTTTGCGCGCGCGGCGCGCACAGGAGCGTTTCGGATGATTGGATGGAATATTGATATGCGCGCAATGTATCCCTGAGTTTTATGTAGGGACATATATGCGCGAGCAAGCGCACCCTTTTTCCATATAGCATCGCGTTGCGTCGTCGTCATTTGTTGGAGCATTACGCGCGCGCGAGAAACTCGAGAAGAAACTGCATTTTTACGGGCTTGTTTAGTGCGCGCACGAGCCTCGCGTTCTCGCGTATAACAATTGAATTAGAAAAAACGTAGAAAAGGTAATGCAATACTGAAATACGTTTTTTATTTTATTTTACACACATGTCAGTAATGAAGAAGAACCAGCGCGCGTTCGTCACAGCCAGGAGCAGGAAATGGATCCTTCTGTGCTTTTTAAGTTCAAAAAATTTGATAAAGAACTGAAAAGTCTTCATATCGAGTTGGGAAGAAAATACTGAAGGACAATATTCCGAATCCAATATCCCGAATCAAAATTCCGAATGGCAAAATCCCGAATGCCAAAATCCCGAATGCCAAAATGCCGACTGCCAAAATCCCGAATTCCAAAATCCTGACAGCCAAAATCCCGAACACCAAAATCCCCATTTTTAAGACTAAAAGTTGCACAGTAACCATGTTAGAAAAAAACTTCACCTCAACCCAAAATTCTGTTAAAGCTTGGCATGGACGTCTGAAAGTAGTTGTAGGACGAAAAAACTCGGGCTAATAAAAACTTATTTTGAACTTAGCAAAAGAATTGAAAAGAATAGAATTCAAAATATATTTTTTTCCCTCTTTTAAAATATATATTCATTAATTACTTCATTTTATGTAGTTGTAAATTTAATACAACAAAGTTTTTTTTTGTTTTTTTCTTTTTATTTTAAAAATATTTAAAAAAAAAACAAAAAATACCAAACCTACTAAAAAAACTAAATAAACAAAAAACACATCAACTAAAAAAAACATCAAACTAAAAAAAATGGAACAAATACCGTTACTTCCTCGTCGTTGTTCACTAAACACGGGCAGTGGCAGTGATATTTGAGATTAAAATTATATTCGGGATTAATTGGAATTAATATTCGGGATTCTAAAATTCGGGATTTTGGAATTCGGGATTTTAAGATTCGGGATTTAATTTTTTTTGGGATTATGTCGACTTGGGATTTTGGAATTCGGGATTTTGTCCCTATATCCCTTCATATCACTTCGTTAAACCACAAGAGCATATATATTCAGTTCTCTGCTGACCCTTCCGATAAAAATAAATTCGGAATCGTAGAAATACGAATTGGTTCAAATTCAAGAATCGCATCTCTGATATGATATACGGACGATTTGGTGTCTACAATTTGGTGTCTAAAATTTGGAGTCTACAATTTGGCGTTGGAGATTAATTGGTGTCTACAATTTGGTGTCGCAAACAATGTGGTGTCTGCAATTTGGAGTCTAAAATTTTGAATCTACAATTTGGTATCGCGGACAATTTGGTGTCTACAATTTTGTGTCTACAAGTTGATGTATATCAATTTGGTGTTTATCAATTTGGTGTCTACAAGTTGGTGTCTATCAATTCGGTGTCTATCAATTTGGTCGCATCAACTTTTTTGTTGTTTGATCAGAAAGTTATTAGACAGGATTTTCTCAAACTTAATACCAAATAAACATTATAAATTCCTATATTAGTCTTTTTGGCATATGGCTTATGGGATTGCGATTAAACTTCGTTTTAAGGGTCTTGAGGAGGAACCTCTATAAATATATACCATCTCCCTAAATATTCCTATCAGACTTTTGGCATTTGGATTTAAGGGTCTTGAGGACGAACTTTTCCTAAAAATATATGACTTTAACCATAATTTTCAAGAATTTTTTTGATAAAGAAATTCCTCTATCCGTCAATTTTAAAGGTTTCTTTCCTAAAGAAATATTTAAAAATGTTTTTGTTATAGGAAGTAATATATTTTCCGGAAGGGTTCCTACTAAAGACCCTTAAATCGAAGTGTGACCACCATTCATTTGCAACAAAACTTGATGGGAAGATTTAGTGAAGAATTTTCTCCTCAATATCTTCAAAACAAAGTTTCATACTAATCGAACTGTACTTATTTCCAAAAGGCTGATAGAAATATTAAAAAGAGAAAGTTATATTTTTTTAAAAGGGTTCGACCTCAAGACATCGAATCGAAAAGCAGTGAATTGACAGGTGGTGAATCTTACCCAACCGTACACGAACTGCTATACCAAACTACTGATTTCGAAAAGTCTCAGTTGACAGTTTGGGTGATTACATAAACTGTGGTCAACTGTAAACCACTGTCGATGGCAGCAACAGTTGTCAACTAGACAATTAGAACGTGTCCATCATAAGCAAAGATAAAATCGAATTGATGATTAAAACATTTTCTTCGTTTAAGTTCCCTGGAAAGGGGAGGATGTACTTATTACAAAATGATTTTTTTACTCTACAAAATCCTACTCAAGATTTAAAATAAAAATAATCCCTGTTTAATTGATTTTTGGGGGAGAGTGTGCCCAAGGGGATGATCAAACGATATGATGTATCATCGTCACTATAGATACACATTTTTACTTATACCTTTTTGTAAGAAAACATATTCATTTCGTAATTAAAACGATCCTACAAAACATATCCTTAAAAAAAATCATCAATATATCCATATCAGTATCATATAATTTTAGGCGTTTTTCGGCGGAAAAAACCTTATAATACAAAAGCATGAATTTGAAATATCGGTTATTGCCGTTTTAATGTCCATTATTTATTATTTTATTATTTTTTCTGGATGAATTTAAAATATTAAATTAAATATTAAAAATATTAAAAAACATGCCAAATATTTTGGGCTAAACAAAAAATGTAAAAGAAGATCATTTCTGTTTTGTGTATTTTAAATTAAATTTTGTTTTGAAAATCTTTATTTTATATTAAAATAAAATATTAAAAGCTTTTGCTTATTTTCAGAGAACGTTTCTTTTCAATTGTTTCTTTGTTTGTATCTATAAAAATAAAATATCAATTTTTCTCTTATTTACATGTAAAAAGGAATTCTCTTCGAACCACTTTTGAGTACACGCTGAACGCTGAGAGAGAGAGAGAGAGAGAGAGAGAGAGTCAGAGACATCTCTATTGTCTATCTCCCTCACTCTTTTATGTAGCCTCTGTGAGAGAGGGAGGCAGAGTGATAGAGAAAGATGCAATTCATGCTACTCTCAAGGTCATGATAGAAATAATTAGTTTTCTAATTTCATCTGATGCTTAAATAAGATTTATATAAAAAATATAATCCCAAACTACAGGTCTTACGCTTGACTAAATCTACACAAACTTACAGGTTATAAGCACTTCAAATCCCGCTGCCCAACTTCAACCATTTGGCACGAGGTTAAAACCCATTCGAACCAATCTGTAATACAATGCGAAAAAAGTGCACTTTGCCCGCACTGGGTTCTATGTAGGGTAGGGGTTACACACGCGGGCAACCTCCTCATTCCACACGCGTGTGCTAGAGGCCACACACAGCGAGATAAAAACGCGGCATGTACTCGCTCTATATAATTACTTATATATACAGTTATACACACCCGCACACGAAAAACCCTACAAACCGCGAGATGTTGCATTCTCGCGCATACAAAATATTAATTACACTCGTAAATAAGTTCAAGTGCTTAAGTTTTTATGGCAAGCTATCTGCGTTCGAGCACAAACACGTACGTTCTGGGAAAGAGTGCGCAAGCGAAGAAAAAAAATGCGCCGTACAAAATAGAAGTTACACTCTGTGTGTGTGTGTGCAGCGTGTGGCCACCCCCGTTTCCCGCTCTCCATCACCGAAACAGCCACCCGCTGCGCCACCCAACAACTCACAAAAATGTTTTCAAGCAATAAAATTACGTACACACACACAAACAGACAGACAAACACACACAGAGAGGCAAACACACACACACAAAACAAACACTCGTACATATTGGCACACAGAAAAAGCTCTGCGCGCAGCGGGCGGGAGATAAGGGGGTGGGTTGGTGCAGTTTACGTGTTGTGTACGTACAGCCAAGTTTTATGGGGTAGCGTGTGCACGGCGGAGAACATAGAAATTATGCCACCCAATTATCGTAAAATAAAACGAGTTTTTTTGTTCTTCTTTTCACGCGCTCAAGCGCATTCAGGGATGAAGAGGGGATGAGGGATGAGTTTAGGTTTTCTATACAGAACTTACGCTACGCTTCGAAATTATTGCGTCTATCCAAAAAAATCTAGATTTCCAGAGATAATATAATAATGTTTCTTGAATACACACCAGCACGCACATACGATTCAGGAGTAAAGAAAACGATTTGTAATCCAAAGCGCCGAAAAATTGCGATGTAGAACGAACCTAAAATGTGGTGGGAGTTCTTCGCATTTACGTAAGATAAATATTGTGGCATACGATACGAAATATTTTCTGGGACAAGTAAATTACTCAGAGATTGATTTAGCAATGGATTTAAAGAAAACATGTGGGGTTTCTCTGTAGGTTTCGGTTTTTTGAATTTGTATCTTCTTTTTTGGAATTTGGAATGAATGACCGTCGATAGAATTTTCTAATCCTTTTTAACCCACTTCCACTAATCTGATCCAGCTCAAACTTGGCACATAAACTCGTTTACACAGGGCATAGGAAAATTTATTTTAAAAATAATAAAAAAAATCAATATATAAAAAAAAAAAAATAAATAATATATATATTTAAAAAAATTAAAATTTAGTTTTAATGTCGAAATTTCGAAATTATTAGTATGCAGAACTAAATTAGTTCGAATTCGGCTTAACATAAGCCTTTGAGTTTTTGAGGTGTGTTAATTCTTACATACAAAGAAGTATAATTTATCAAACAAAACACGGTAAATAACGTTATATATATTTGGTTATATAATGGTTATTAGGCGGTTAGAATAACGATTTGTGCTAGTTGGGTTTGAAATCCGGGGTTATGTAATCCGATATTTCGTATTCCAAAATTATGAAATCCGAGATTTTTTAATCCAGAATTTTGATATTCTGGG
>JAAAKO020056701.1:0-10605 GCA_010015015.2 Bolitophila cinerea | reverse complement strand
TATATACGGTCATTTATATACCAAATTAAGTTAAAATAAATAACATTAAAAAAAAACTAAATAATATTATTAAAAACCTTAGTATATGTCTATTATTTTGTGTGCTGTTTTTTAGAATGCATCTTAGGCTGTTTGTTTTCGTGCCTCATTTGATGAAAACTCATTAAAAAATAAAAGTTGAATTCATATGTGAGGTAGAATTTGCCATAATTATTCCTCGTAAGAAAACATTCTCAACCCCACAATTGCCTATTTGCAGTAATATTCTCTTAAAATGGACAAAAAATACGTTGCCTCACATGGTGTCATATTCAAAATGTAATATCAACCATAGGGATGCTACCTTGCCACTTCCAATCATTCTTTTATCGATAATCTACTCTTATCAACTTAACTTTATCAACCGCTCCAAAAATTGATTTAAAAAACTAGTAAAAACTTATATATTATTTACTAGAGAAAAGATCCAAAAATAAAAACAAAATTTGCTTTAAAAAAGGTTGTTTTTTATGTCTATACTCATTACATTTTTGACACTTAAATACACGTTCATTCAATAATCATTTAAAAAAGTGCGATTTTAACATTAAACATCTCCAACTCCTCCTTTTCAAGACAAATATTGGTTTCAATAAACAGGTACATTGCACAGCTGGCTACGCGAAAACTACATGCTATACAGAATATTTTTAAATATTAAATATAAATGCGGGGCTCGTATCCTCGTATCTCGAAAAAAGAGAATCGTCATATTGATCGTTTCCCTAATAATATTCATTTAATTTTGCGGGATGTGTCCCGAATTCAGATTATGTTTTTATTTATTTCCTCTGTTTCTTCTATAAGAAGAAAAAAGTTTTTAAAATAAATTTGTTTTGATTTGTTTGGTCTATTGATAGTAAATAGTGCCTTGCATCAATAAAAATAAAAAAAATGGAAAAAAATAAAAAAAATAGATCATAAAACATTTTTTAATTTCGATTCTAAAAAAAGTCCTGCCAGTACAAAAAATCTTGTTTGACTCCAAGTGTTTTGCCCCGATAAAGAAAAATGTATACCGACTGAATATATAGTATTATCCAAAATGGCCTATAAATAGTTTTTTTTTTTTATTTTTGCTGTCAAATTATTTTATATTATCTTGATGGTATCTTAACAAGATTGATTGACAACAACAATATTGGAAACTTATTAAAACAATAAAATTAATAATGTGGTTTTCATTTAATGTGACCTTTTCACTATGTAACTTGTATTAAAAAAGTCACTCATTCCGTTATTTATAAATTAGTTTCATTTTCATTTTCAAAAAAATCACAATCGCAACTTTCTCGTCCCAAACAGCTCTAAATTACTTAAACATTTATTAATATTTGTATAAAGTCTACATTATACATGTATATTTAAAATTCTTCACATTCGACTATTATTTTGGTTTTAAAGATCGCTTCTTATTCGTGATTTGTTCGTATGCATGGGCTACTGAAACAGTAAATATGTCGGATTTTTAGTTCTGTTATACTAAAACACGTACAAACACTCATAAAAATTCGCAAAGCTTATGTACAGACGTTAAAATGTCCGAAAATGGGTTAACACTCAGGTACTTTGCAAAATAAACATATTATAAACATTCTCTTGTCGTACATTATAAAATACATGCGTATGCGTGATGTGTGTGTTGTGTATATGTTTTTAACGAGAATAATATAATATAGGTAATGGTCTGTTTCATGTTCATCTTTTGAAACCTTCACTGCAGCACACCTTTATACTAACATTATTATAATAATATTAAATAAATATACTTCTGTTATTATTGAATCTATACTATTTTACATAATATGCATTTACATTAAAATTGGTGCTTAGAAACCACTTCGAAATTGTTACGAAAGGATTTCTTGAAACGTTATCGGAGTATTTTTTTAATTGCGTTTATGTGTTAGTTATTGTATGTTATTGCAAACATTTACATTATTTCAACCTTCAGCCATTCCAATACGTATTTTGTTCATGTAATTGTGGATATAGTTATATAGTTACATATCAATATTGATTGTTTACTATATATATATATATAAGTATATTTTTATTATGTTTATTAATTTGAAGTTTGAAGTTTCTGTAATCGAACTCATTACAAATTGTAGTAACTCACAATGATTATATTTTTTATTATTTATATTTTCTTAATTCACCACATTATAAAAATATATTACGATATTCAAAGACCTTCTTTAATCTACATAATTTAAAAAGAGTAAAACAACATATACAAAAAAACGCACACTTGAGTGATTCTATACTAAGATGATACATATATTCTCAGACAAGCACTCTTCGAAATCACGCGCACGAGCATTATATTCAAATTGACCTACTGGCCACAATTAATTTGTGTTATTAATAAATCCAACAGACTCGAATTTAGGTTACCAGCAATTAGCATACGCGAGTATATAAAATATATACATACATATTATAGAAATATACTTTCGATTCGAAAGGTCAATGGAATATCCGGATCCGCGTGTGTAAGTAAACAGATAAAATACATATATTTATGTTTGTGTATATACCGCAAAGAAAAAGGTACAAGATAATATTACTTCTCTTTTTATACACAACGTTCGATGCTGAACTGTATACCTGTGCAGAAATCCGTGTGTGACTCCGTATGACTCGAATTTCTTTAATTCGATTCGTGTGCTTACCTGTAATTAGCAGGGCAAAGGTTGACGCCACACGTATCCCAAATAATCCAAATTTATTGCAATATGTAGCCGTTCGCTTAAAAAAACAAAATGCGGACACCAATTGGTCGCCAACTTCACAAGCACAGTAAAATTCTCAATAATCGACCAAGTCACAGATTTCGATTTTCACAAAACGGTTTTTTGCTTGAATGTGTATGTCTTATTATTTTTCGATGTTTGCCAACGCTTTTTTATTATTATTTATTCCGCACGATTTCACCAATAAACCGGAACGCGAACAAACTACGAGAGAATATTTATTACAGAAAACAGTCTTTCTCGCGCTAACACAACCTTCTCGTCTCGATTCACAAAAGCAACTGCGGATTTGTGCGAGCGACTTAACTAAGTCAAGCAAATTCAATACGAGAGTGTATATCTATACATAAACATATGAAATATATACATACACATAGTACTCACGCACACATAAACATGTCGATTTAAGTGCGCGCGCCGTGGAATGGAAAAGCTTTTATTTGCATTTCTATCTGTGATTTACATTAAGCCGGTTGCTGGTATATACACTGTATTGGACAATGAATGACGTCACAAATTTTGGCGCTCTCCCGCAAATTGATGAGTAAATTTTTATTGTTGACTATATAGTTGACGAATCACCTGCTCACATAAAGCGTTTGTGTATAGATATTGCCGAATATTGTGCCGTATTGGTATTTCGTTTATATTTTTGGTCTTTGGATCACGATTAACTATTGTTAATATTGTTATTGACGAGGTCAATTATACGCATACGGATTGTATATTAAATACATATTTTTGAATATTTCAATTATACATTATTGAATGACTAAGGTAGTCATCGAGGCTTTTAGCAGAATCAACTTGGCGGACATCCGTTTTTTGGTTGAAGGAGGTCAAGTCTTGTGAAAATCCCGGAGGACACAATCAAACGGTTTTTATATAAGATAGGCTAATTATTTTTATTACAAAATCTTTAATATATATTAAATTTTTTTTTTCTATTTTTATATTAAGATTTTAGAATTCCTTTGCAAACGAGTGTATGTTTTAATCTTGAGCTGGATCAGATAAGTAGAAGTGAGTTAAAAAGGTGATGATCGTTCGACACATATACCAAGTGAAGTAAAAAAAATATTTTAAAAATACTTAAACATATTTTTGAACTTTAAATTTGAAAGGTGTTCTTGGTTGAACACTTAGGCATCATAATTTGTTTCACTCTTTCCAATTCGTTCCATTTTTTAAAACCATTGAGATGGCAATTTTTGTACCCCTTTACGAAACTTAAATTATTTCTTTTAAATTATAAATACATAAAAATACCTTTCATAGGATGCCTAAAATACCTCTTTTTTCAACGCCCCGTTTAAAAGATTTTCTATAATAATAATAAAATTAATCTGTTTAATGGTGGGTTTAGATGATTTAACACATTTAAAATTTAAGGTAATTTGAGTCACAAACTTAACAATTTATAAAATATTTCAGTTCATTATTTAAAAAATATATATTACGATTTTTATAAAAAAATCAAGATTTCGAAGATAGTTTTTGTTGAAAGGATACTTTGAATTCCGAGGTGTATTAAATTCAGAGGAAAGGTAAATACTATTTTAAATGTACCTCTAGATGAAATATTTTGGTATATAAAACAAGTTGGCATTTCTCAGCAAAGCGCCCATTTTTCAGACAAACAGAAGAAATGCAAAGGCGGATTTAATTTTTTTTTTCAAATCCATCGTTTAACGCTATTGTCTCTTAGATTGAGGTACAAAATGCCAACAATAAAATAACATCTCAAAAAATCGATAGCGATTTGCGATTATCGATTATTATAAAGTTCTGGAAGTTTTCTTAAACGGTACTACTCGTATAATCAAGGGTGTTTAAAATTAACAAATTAAAATCTAAATTCTAAAATATAAGTTAAATTTTAATTA
This sequence comes from Bolitophila cinerea, assembly GCA_010015015.2. Taxonomy (NCBI): domain Eukaryota; kingdom Metazoa; phylum Arthropoda; class Insecta; order Diptera; family Mycetophilidae; genus Bolitophila; species Bolitophila cinerea. Next base: position 5,921 of record JAAAKO020056701.1, on the reverse strand, counting down.
TTGTACTCTAATTATTTTTATTGGTTATGGTTAAGATATTCTTTAAAGGTATTTTGAAGAACAAATATAAATGTTGGAAAGATGATCGACTATAATGACTAGTCGAACAGTAAAATTTAAAAAATGATTTTAAATTACATGCTATCTACGATGGAAAAACAAGTTATATTTTTTTAAATAATAAGTATGTTTTTGTTTTATATCAAAACCTTACTAATGTTTCTAGCGCTTTACAGTTTTAATGGTGTATACCGTGGATATTACATGTTCTTTGGTCGCAGTCATCTTACTTGTACTACTCATCTGATTTATTTAAAAATAAAAATGTTTTTTTTAAAATGTACACCGAATTAATATAATTTTAAAACAAAAATGGCTTTTGCATAAAAATCATCCACGCAAACCATATGATTGTAATTATGCGTGAGTTTATCTGGTGAAACTAATCTATAAAATTGCCTTATTTCTTATACTCGGGGTCAATATTTTTTCTCGACTAAATGTGCTCTTTAGACTAAAGTGTATAATTTAGTTAATTTGATCCCAAATACATTTTTTCCGTATGTCAACCATATCTTTATTTTAATTGCGTTGTAAAAATACAATTTATTATCAAATTATAAATTTGAAAATTAATTCTGTTATGTATGTTGTAATCTTTTCCTTAAACTTTATGTACGTCACCAACATTGATTACTAATTTTATTATTTAATAAATCACTTACTATTTTCAATGGAACACTTTTGTTGACCCGGGATTCATATATATTCAAATATATTCTATAATATACCCTTAAAATTATGTTTAAAATGTGAATTATGAATCGTAATTCCCAGCTAATTCAGGTTATTTTGGCCTATAGTAAATTGTAAAATACAAAAAAAACTATTGCGTATTACAATATTCGTATATTTTAATAGGTATAACACATCTAGGGCTTATATTTAATACAAGTAAAGAAAAAACACAATATTTTATGTGAGCGATAAAACTCTTTTATTTTTTGTTATAGCAAATAAATATATTTGTATAGTTTAATATATTTTTTTATTAAATATTGTAGAAGGGCACAACATATTAATAATATTTTATGATGTACATATTTATTTATTTTATACTGTATATTATTTGAATTGTTAAATATTAGTAGTATAATATTAGATTATTAGGTTATTATTACATTTCAAATTTGTATAATACTAATATTTATGGCATACAAATTAAAAATACTCCTAAAACGGGTGGAAATTTGAGCACCATAAAAATATGTAAATAGTAATCAGGGAGCAAAACTAAACTTTTTAGTTTTTAGTTTTTTTACGTTCCCGCTTAGAAAATTTTAGAAGAGTATTTCTTTCATCAAATTGTTGCAGCATTCTCGTAAACTAAATTCAAAGAAATTTAAATTTAGTAGGCCCATAATTAGTCCTATAATTAAATACTAGCCACAAAGTCAGTTAAACCTCTTTGTATTATACATAGAAAACTTTTACCTTTGTAGTCGAGGATTAAACAAAAATATGAAATGCTGATAAATTAACAAAGTTTCAAATTAGTTTGTAATAATTGGACCGTGAGCTGTGCTTTAAAATTTCGATTAGGAGGAATGTCTTCTTACACGTTCAGCGGCACACGTCGTGTTATCGAGATTTTATATTACAATACTGCTTATGTCCTTATTTTTGTGTGTATTGAACGCGATGCAAAACTATAATTTGGGAGTTTAAATTAAAAATTTGCCCTATTTTAAACGATTTTTGGATATTTAAATAATTGTGTTAAAAGGTTATAAATATATTTTTAATTGTAAGGGGATAATAAACTAATAATTGATTAATGAATTTATATACAATATATGTATAAGTAATATAAATATGTCGGTGATTATGAAAGTAGCACTAAGTCACTAAATATAATATAAATAAATTATTAATTTTATGTATTTATTTGTATATATAATATAACATTTATGCAACAAAACACACATATTTTAGAGTGGTCAATGTACGCAATACAGCAATTATTTTAATTGTGTGTGCTATACATAATTTAGTTAGTATGTCTAAGCCATAATGTTTTAAAAAACAACAACAAAATGATTCGAAGAAAATAAAAGTGTATACATATATGATGTATAACAGTACAATATACATTATATATATAGTATATACATATATGATATATAGCCTATATAGAATCGCTTTCACGCGCGCAGTCAATGCAAACCAATTCAAAAATACTGGCCTTTGTTTATTATTTTAGTTGCTTTATGTAAGCTTCGTTGCATCAGTAATGATTTTTTTAATCAGATATTAAATGTGTTGTTATTAAATTTTTTTTTTTTTTATTTTTTACTACTAACTATCTAAAATCATAACAATTATAAAATAATACAAACTTATACCAAAACAACAAAATGTGACAGCTTGCTCTCTCTCTCTCTCTCTCTCTCTCTCATCCTTTTTCCATCAAATGTGGAATGTACGTAAAAATAAATAAGGGTGTTACAAAATAATGCCTATTAGATTAAATTAAATTAAAATCGCTATTTGGACCAATATTATGCGATCTTTAAATATGTGAAAAATGGGGGCGGTGATACCGCATAGGAGAGACCGGGGCACGTTGTTACATTTTTTGCTAAAAGATTCATATATATACAAATATATATACAAATAAGCTACAATTGAACTTATGAAACATATGATATAGATTTTTACCTTTAATAGATAATAATAAGCTTAAAATAAAATAAAAAGCTATTATAGAATAAATCGCTCTCCAAAAAAAAGTGCTCCTAAAAAAAAAAATGTACACCTAAAATAAAATGAATGTGCTCCTAAAATAAAAAAATCACCCAGAAAAAAAATGCTCCAAAAGCATAAATGACCAACCAGAAAGTATAATCTGACCAAATAAAATAGCTTTTATAAATATGCGCGAAGCGCGCTTTTGATTGGGTGCACACTTGGTAGGTGCACATTTTTGACGAGCAGAATTTTGAGCCAAGACACCATCGCTAAGCACTTTATGTTACAAGCGTTAGAGGCATATGTAACTAGCGCCATGACTTAATTAGTATTGTCATTTTAAGCTAATGATATCTGCGCTACAATACTTTACAGACAAAAATATTAGTATTTTGCGCTTCGCGCATTTTTATCAAAAACACAAGAGAATATAATACGCATTATATAAATGTGGCGTTATTTTTGTAGCCCATTTATTTTTATTTATCAGGTTATACATTTAGCGCAGATGTCATTCGCTAAAGATTGCTATACCGTCATTTCTAGTACTAGTGACATAGACTCCTAATTATTGCAGCACCTATGTCATCTGCGTGTTGAACATTGATAAGACTGGCGCTCGTGGCCACACGCCCACATTTTTATATAATTAAGAAAATATTTTTGAATTTTTAGGTAAACAATTTTTTTTTTGTGGAAGATTTTTAATTATTTAGTGGACAATATTTAATAATATGGAGTAACCTAATTGGATGCCTTTAAAAACGTTTAAACAATAAATTACACGAATAAAACAACTTACCCCGTACATTGGGGTATGTGGCTAAAAATGCCGGGTTGTTAACCGAAGGTTTTACTGCCTTATTTAAAATATTTTATATGCAAAAAAATAAATTCTGGCGATATTTCAACTTGGTTTTTGCCTTTATCGAGATATTGAATAAATTTAGAAATTAATCACATACTAAAAACATACAAAATAAAAAAAATCATTAAAAACGGTTGTTTTTTATAATTTACAAAACAATTTCTCAAAAATGTACGATTTTGCATGTAAAAATTTGCCCGAAAACAAAGTAATTTTTTTTAGATTATTTGGTAAAATACACGCAGACGCGCATATGTTTACAGAAATAAAAGAAATCCGAATTTTGTAATCCAAAATTTTTAAAACGCAGAATTTTGAATAAAAGTTTTTTGAAAAACAACATGTTTCACATAAAAAAACATCACACCAGACTCTATATCCAGGATGTTATACAAAAGCAAAAAAATGATGACAAAGATTTAAAATTCATAATAATGTGATCGATAAATTTTAAATTAAATAAAAAACGATCGAACCGAATTATGTTATTATTTAAGAAATTTTAATGAACAAAAGTTGTAACCATAAACTTTTGTAACAAATTTTAAATTTAATAAAAATCAATATAACAAATAGGAACAAATTGATGTAGCTTTTTTATTTGGTCAGAATATACTTTCTGGTTGGTCATTTATGCTTTTGGAGCATGTTTTTTTCTCTGTGAACACTGCTATTTTTTTTTTTAGAGCACCTATTTTTTTTAGATTGGTTTTTACAGGTAAGGTGTTTTAGTAATGTTTTATAATGGCTTCTTACATATTTTTTTAAAGGTTTTAGCAAAAATATATAATTGTAATTTTTAATTTTTAATTTTTCAATTTTTTAAATAAAAACCATGCTCTCACATAACATAGATATACGTTTAATATACATACCTGAAAAATGGAGTTTGGGCGCCATTGTCGAATTTACAGAAAACACAAAGTACCAAATATTTTTTTTAAAATAGTATTTAAAAAAATATCAAATACATTTCTGAAAATATGTAGTACCTCTTTTAAAAATGCAAAATTGCAAAATACTTATTTAGAACACTAGTATTATATATATAAAATACCTCCTTGGGGTGGTTGTCCTAGCTATTTTAACAGGAAAAATAATAGTATATAACTGTGATGTAATAAGGAGCATGCTCTTTGATTTCTGAAAAAAGATTGCCATTTTGTGCCGTGTCGAACCATGAATTTTGGATTCGCCAATAGATTCCTGAATTAAATCAAATCCAACCTTTGAAAGTGGTTCCAGTAGGAGTCCAATATATTACTTATCATCTAAAATATAGATACATTGAATATTGACAATGGCCAAACATCATTCATTTTGCAATAAAAAACAAAATATATTTATTATGTACGATTGTATTTTATTTCACCAGTCATCACTGTGACAATGACAAAAACGTTGTGTATTATGCCAGTTCGATTTGTTTGTATATGTCTTTATTATTATTGTTAAAGAATTTCTTAAAATGTATCCTAAAAATTAGAACATAACATTTGTTTTTGTTTTAACTATTCTAGACCGCCAGTTTCTCCCTCGGTAATTTTTATTTGAAATGAGAACAATATACGATGAGGATGGTTTTTTTGTTGAGGAAATCTGAATGCATGGACAAAATTCTATTCACAATATAAATAACAGAAACGAACACTACCGTTTTCAATTAGTGTGCGTGTGTGTGTGATATTGAGTTTTCAAACCACCCACGCAAACACAACGATGAAACCGTATATAATATATATATGTATAACTACAATGCATTGGCGAATTTCGTTTGAGTGAGTGTGGGTGTATGTGTTGTGTATGTGTGTAAACTGTAAATATAAAAAAGGTAAAAATTATACATAACAACTAAACTCTATCACATCCTTATATACAGGGTTCAATAAAAATGTCGACGATTAAAATGCGATAACGATTTCTGTTGTCTTTTTTAGTGTGTGTTGGTTTTTTCGATTGAGTATTTTGTAAAACTGTAATGTATTTTTGTATTATTAGCAGTTAGTTATTGTTTTTTTTTTAAGTATATACATACATATAAACATACTTATAGTTGGCGAATACGAATTTATATTACGATATTTTTTTTGACTCTATTTTTCTCGAATAATATGTTTTGAAGCTCGCCCGATAAACGGAACAATTTTGTTAATACGAATTATATATTTATTTGGAATTTCGGGTATAGTGGTAATTTTTAAAATCCAATTTAGCTGCTTTAGTGTTTTGTTGTTGTTGATTGCTACGAGTATCACCATCACACACCATTTATATATTTAATATTATTACTATATTTATAATA
>JAAAKO020056690.1:0-10605 GCA_010015015.2 Bolitophila cinerea | reverse complement strand
TGATTCATCATGATTCACTATGACTATTGAGTCTTAAGAACTATATATTGATTCTTGATAATGAATCCTACGTTTTGAGTAATGAATTTGGTATACAATTGGTCATGATTCAAGTCAATTAGTTCCCTCATTTAATAGTAACATGAAAAAAATAAGATACAATAATAATATAATAATAAAATATTTAGAAAAAATATAATTTATCATTAAAAATTATGACCATTTAAAATGCCACTTGTCATTTGCCATGATTGATTATTTGAGAGTCAGATTTATTTATATGATTATCCGAGTTTATTGTTCTATAGCATGCTTCGGAAGTACATTTTAATTGAATTATTGTGTTTCTAGAGTCTAATAAATTTTTATTTATTTGTACTCTTAAATTATAAATGAATCTAGATCATGATTTATAAGCCATAGGACATGACTCATGTTTCATCATTATAAATCATTGTGGATATTTTTAAATTTGTATCTTTATGTATGATTCTTCAATTGTCATCTTGATTCAACTGTACTAAAAATAAATAATTTCATTTCCTTAGGCATAGATATAATTGATAATAATTTTTTTAATAGTTATGTGGGGTAATACAATAGTAAATCGAATGACGATATCAGCATTATTCTTCAACAAAAATAAAAGTAATTAGCAATCTAATTGGTAATGGTAATCGCCGTACCGAAAGTCGAATCTGTAGGACTCATGAGTAAATAATAAAATAACTATTTTCTTAAATAATTTTTAAAATAATCCAAATAATAATTCAATATAAATGTATCTTGATTCGTCATTTATTAAGTATATTTTTTATATTTTTTTGGTCATTTATATAATAAATCACTATGAATCATAGTAAATTCATCATAAATCTCCAGTAATTTATGATGGTTTCTAATTATTTGTCTTATTATATAAATCCGAATAAATCTGTATCACGTTTATTCAGTACTCATCATTATTTATCCTGATTCATCATGACTCATGCGAAAATAATAAATCATCTATATTCTTGAATTATTTGTTTAGTAATCCAAATAAGGCTTCAGTATAGATTCACCATGACTTGTCATTAATTTAGTGTAAATCTATTATTCTTTTTAGTAATTGATCAAATTTATATAATAAATCACTATGAATCAGAGTAAATTCATCATAAATCTAAAGTAATTTACTAAAAATGACTTTCTAATTATTTGTCTTTTTTATAATTTTTAATGAATCTGTATCACTTTTCTTTAGTACTCATCATGATTCATCCCGATTTATCATGACTCATAATTAAATAATAATTCATCTATATTTTTGAATATTTTTTTAAGTAATTCAAATAAATATAATATATAGATTTACCGTGAATCGTCATTAATTTAGTGTAAATATATTATTCTTTAAGTAATTATTTATATAATAATAAATAAATCACTATAAATCAGAGTAAATTTATCATAAATCTCCAAAAATTTATGATAATTTAAATTATTTAAAAATATTCATCACAGTTTTTGTTATTTTTTGCATGATTTCATTTAACTGTAGATTCATGTATGATTCATTACCATTCCAAGATATATTTTTTTATTTGGTATTTTATTGTGACTAATAATTGACATCAAAAATGGTTCAGTGTGCGCCAAAATGAAGCCTTGAAATGAATCCAGAATCAACCTATTCAATAAATCATTATTATTTTAATAATTCTTTTAGTACAACTAAATGTTCAAACAACAATCATTAAACTATTTTATGGTAGACACAAAATACAAAATATATCATAATATTTCATTCCAATGATCCTATTAAAAGCTCATTCAATAAATCCCCTATAATCTCACCACGCACTCTCTGGCACCAGAAATACACACCACAACGACGAGTTCCTGTCAAGCATTTAAATCATCACGGGAAATGTATAATAATAATATACGCGATTATTTAGAAATGCACATTTTCCGAGTCGAGCGGAGGCGGGATGAAAACATCACTCTGAATGTGCACTCTACCATCATCGTCTGCGCGAGCGTGTAAGCATGTGTGCTCGGTCAGCGTGACAGATTCAACATTCTGCTGACTCATTAATTGTGCCAAAATTCTGTGCTGTGTTGCGGATTTAATATAATATACTCTTTCTCTCTCTATTTTACACTGAGTGGCGACATACTTAAATTTATGATAATAATATATATATAATTTGATTTTATATAGTGGACACAATGCGCGCTTGTGGTGCGAGCCTAATTGTGGTACGATCTAGTGTAATTAATTGCACAGCCGCTGCGATGCGACGTTGCCAAATTTCGTAGACAAAAAACTATATATCTAATAATATTGCATATATAATTGTATATATAATGACTTGACGGATTGCTTTCTTTTGATGTGCAAAATATCAATCAAAATAAATGTTTGTCAATGCGTTCCTTAAATAAATAAAATGTACTATATATATATACGTCATCTACGTCACTGGCGCACCCACACACACGCTTCATACACCTTTCATTGCCCCTTGTGTACAACATTTATCGGGCTAGTTAAACACAGTGTATACTATTCCACAAAAACATTCAACACACATTAACCACAAGCCGACGCATGCTAAACAACGCAAAAAAACTCAAGAATTTCACTTTTCACATTTTCCAATAAATCACTTTGATAAACACGAATGAGAATGCGCCCGCCAGCACTGAGAAATATAAAGACACACACACACACGCACCGCAAGGAGAGAAAGAAACAGAGCGGTCAGAAGGAAGAATTGCTCATCGCAAACGAAAATAAATAATAACGCTTGCGCGCTCAAACTGATTTTGACGTATACGCGTGAGAAAAGCGCGCAGCGCGCGGCGGAGCGCTGCTTATGAACAAAAAAAAAAACAAATACAAAAAATAAAACATAAAACCAATATCATCGTGTGTGCGTGTGTTTATTTTTGGAAGCACACGGTGTATTTTAGTCGGAAAAAACAATCACGTCTAAGTCCATCGGCTAAGAATAGATTAAACGCAAAACTGTTGGAGCAGTGGCGCGGCGCCGGCGTGTGTTTGTTGTTTGGAGGTAAGCGGCTCGCACGCTCACGCACGTTAATTAATGTTTTCGGGTCGATTCGGTATTATGCGGTGGGAACGGGGATTTTGTGTGCGGTGTCTACCTGTAACTAATGGAACTATGACGAAATAAGTCAAGGTCAGCGAATTCATTCAGTTTTGAGAGGTTTTAACGAAACTATATAGGCGCATTAACGAAAACAGAACCAAGGTTTTAACAGATTGTTGAATTTGATGCCTTTACGAAAACTTGACGAGAGATTTTATATCGTTAAGTTTCGCTAATGGTTTAACAAATAAGTGACGAGTTGAGTTCTGCTGTGCTATTTTTGGAACACTTAACGATAATGTTATCGACAAATTTGACAGTTTTAAATTTTACTGTTAAAATAGACAATAAAATGATAGTTAAGTATTCCATAGAAAAGCACAGCTGGTTTAAAAATTCGCAAAACCTTTTAATTTTACGAAAACCTATCGAAATGAAACAGAAAAGATCGAACAATTAATCAAGAGGATCTAGCCAAGATCACCGAGCAAACGATCAACTAAATAATACCTCTATCGAAAGATCGATAAAACATTATAAAGACTAAAAGATCGTTCAAAAAATCAAATTATTCTCAAAGATTAAGAAAGAGTCTCGCGGTATGATGTACATTTCTAGGTAGACTCTTATAAGTCGTTAAAAAAAAGTTTTTTACCAGATGTTTTTAAAGGTTTTTGACTTTTAAAAAACCTGATCAACGTAATCCTAAAAAACAACCACAATACCTGAAAACACCAACTACAAATTCCGTGCTCTCTAGTTTCTTCAATTCAATGTTGACATACTTGTCCATCAATCGTCGAGTTTAGCATAATGATGCTAGTTAATAAATAACGCAGAAACCATATACGCTCGTCGCTCTGGCGTTGTGCCAGTCGTTGCCGGTGCGTTAAAATGACGAGCGCATAATTATAAACCAATAATAATAATTACAGATTATGAACATCGTTGCTCAGGTTGAGAAAGGTGGGGGGAACTTACCGCGTGCTCCGGATGTCGAACGTATTCCTCGACCAGTCGCCTGCGTCTAAAAATAGCGGTCGTCTTGCCATCAACCACCTTACCACTGCTTGTGATGCTGCCGGTGACGCTGATGCTGTCAATGTTGCCGTTCACTGCCGCCGCCATTCCTGCGTCAGCTGTCAAACGAATGTCATTGCTCAAGGTGCTACTGCTGCACGTTGACATCGTCAGGCCGCCACCGTCGGCACTAGCGCCGTCTATTTCCAGACCTATGTCTTCGTCCGCGGCCACGTCACACGAATAGATTGAGAATCTATGTGCCGCAGCCGGTGCGTTCAGCTTCAGTGCCGAGAATACATGCAGTGGCTCAAAGTGACGGATACCGTTCTCGTCCAGCACCGTATACGCACACTTTCCGGTCAGCACGTCACGGCTAGACTCACGTGGAAAGACCGCTTGTAGTCCTTCCTTGACAATCAGAAAAGCTCCACTCGGTTTCGTTTGGCGGCGCAGCAAAAAGTCCTCCATGGCCAGTTGATTGTCAGAGCACAGATACGAGATGGGCACCTCATTGGAGTTGTTCAGGCGTTCGGGTTTTTCGAGTGGTGCCACCGTAACGACGCCACTGCGACGCATCAGCTCACGGATGCGAGGATCCTTGCGTGCCTTAAACGGATCGGCAATCATTTTCTGTAGTGATGCCTTTAGCGTTGGATTACTTTCGGCTAGCTTGTGCATAATCAAAATACGCTGAATCAGCTCGGCAGTGTTTGCGTCTTGTAGGATTATCTCAGCGGCTGTGTGGGTGTCACTTAGGGCTGAGCTCAAACTCTGCGTCACCTCAGACAATCCCAGAGCCTTTGACAGTGCTATCGTTTCCAGAAGTAGATTATGCAGTTCCGCCTCTTTTCCAGCTGCAAAAATCTTTCCAATCTCAATGGTGGCAGCCTCTCGGACAGTCAAAATAACTGCCTTGCGCAGTGCTTCGACCACCTGGGCGTCATCACAGTGAGCCAGCTCAATTCCACGCAAACTCTGCATTATCTTGAACAGTATCTTTGGATCCTGATCGGCTAGTGCTCGCACCGTATACACAATGTCTTCATCGTGCTCAAGTACCGCACAGAAGCTCTCCACAATCTTCGCCTCACTGGGCACACGCTGTGCCAGGGTGGCTTGTAGTAAATCAGCCATACTGACGTGTGTCAACTCCTGAATCACTTTGCCTACCTCGCGCTCGACCACTGACAGAACGCAAGACGCTGCTGATGTCTCCGTCGACGCTGCCAGTAAATCAGTAATGCTGACACCATGTTGCTCCATTCGCTGCTCCAACGCTGTCGCAATTAATTCACACACTGACGAATTACTCTGCCCGGGGTTATTCTTAGTTGCCGCCGCCGCACATAGCTCACTGGATGTTATGACAGCCAGAATCGTGGCGACAAGTGTGTCTAGAGCAGCGCTGCCGCCGCTTGTTGTCTCTTTGTGGTCAGTCGAATTATCCAGGCTATATTTAGCATGACCGTTCATGAAGAGGTCACCGGACGCAAATCCGTTTGCATACGTATCCTTAGCGCTGGTCACCATTGCCGCTAAGTTTAGAACTAGCGCATGCAGCTCTAAGCCCTTCTCATCGGTCAGTCCTAGCCTTCCAACTAGTTTATCTATAGCCTGTCTATCTTTGGTACTCTGCAGCACAATATCCACAGCGGACGCTTCAATCTGACGGCCTATAGTCATACCGGCTTCGGAGAGTTGTCTCAGCATCTGCGCATCAATGCTAAGCTCACCTTTCGAGTTTGGAGACGTTGTCCATGTGTGTGACGGCTTCAGCAGTGTCAGCTCCTCGGGTGTCACCAGAAATCCTTGTACCGAGAACTGTTGCTCACCCTCGCAGTCACTCATCAGATCAGGAGCCACGAAACGTGGTCCCTCGTCAGTCTGCACGATCTGACCCGGAATAAAGGTTACCTTGTCACCAGTTTCCACCACACGGCCGGGAACAAAACGTGGTCCATCATCGGTGTCTACCACCTGACCGGGTACGAATCGTTCGCCCTCCTCCTCCGTGTAGATCACCTGTCCCGGTATAAACGTTGGACCCGCTTTCGTGTGCAGAATCTGACCGGGCACAAAGCGTACACCGTCTGCGGTCACAACGGACTGACCTGGTACGAACTTACTGCCGGACTTTGTTTCGATCACTTGTCCTGGCACAAACTTAAGTCCTTCGGCCGTTTCGATAACCTGACCCGGTATGAACTGTTCACCCTTGTCGGTCCACACCACCTGACCCGGAATGAATCCGCCGTTCTCCATGATGCCCGGCACGAACTTTGAGTCGGTGTCCTGTTTGATTAGCTTGCCCGGTATAATCTTTCCGGCTGGCAGATGCTCTACATTGATATTCCCTGGATAGAAGTCGATGCCTTTGTGCGTTTGCACCATGTGACCGTACACTGAGAGGCTAGGACTTGTGATTTCCGTGGTGCACGCATCGATGACGAAGCCACTGCTGGTGGGCTCATTGAATGCGATATCGTTAACGGTCTTAGCTACGCAGAATTCTATGTGACGACTGGAGGTAGCCACCGTTGATGTGCCTGGCATAAATATGTCACCGTGCGGAGATCGCACGATCTGACCTTCAATGAATTTTGGTCCTTGTTTTGTTTCCACATTCAGGCCGGCTACAAAGTGCTGATCACGCGTGATGCCTGGCACAAAAACGTCATCGACATACTGACCCGGTACGAATTTGGAACCCTCAGCCGTGATGATCGTACGTCCGGCTACGAATTCCGCGTTGACCGTCTGGCCGGGCACAAACGACCAGCCGTCGCGTTCGTGGAACACATTCTGACCGGCAACGAAGCGTTCTCCACCACCGTCGGTGGTTAAGGTTTGACCGGGAACAAAGATGAGTCCGTCTGGTGTTGCGATGTTCTGACCCGGCACAAAGGTGTTTGTTTGTGTGTCCGTGAGACCGGCAACGAAACGCAGGCCTTCCGCGGTCTGCACGGTTTGACCTTGCACGAAGCGAGGACCTGCGGTACTTGTGCAGATAGTTTGTCCACTGACGAAATCATCGTCGATTATTTGACCGGCCACAAATGTGGCTGCGCCTGTCGAGTCTGCGGTCGATGCAGCAGGAGGTATTACAGCGCCCGGAATAAACGACGGTCCGTTCGGCGTGTTTACAGTCAAACCGGGTGTGAACACAGGCCCATTTCCAGTGGACAAGGTCTGCCCAGGCACAAACACATCTCCGGTGGGAGTGGACACCATTTGACCGGTCAGAAAAACACTACGAGCTGCATTGATATCCACGCGAAGTCCGGGAATATTATTCAGCTCGGTGGCGATGCCTTTCGTAAAATTCAGTAGAACCTCTCCGATTTCATCGGTTGCAGGCAGAGATTCTTGTAACGCTGGATTGTTTCCGATAATTTCGGCTAGATTCGAGAGACGTGATTGAGTTTCAGCGTCTACGTGCTTTAGCGACTCAATCAGTATGCTGAGGTCCGGTTGCACAGGTTGTAGAGGTCCTACACAGGGCACCGCATCGAAACCACAGGTCAATTCGAGCACAGCAGCATCTACGCTTATGTGGCTGGCATCCAAATGACAGGCTTCAACTTTACACGCTGTTGGCAGACTTGAGGCCACACACTTACTAGACTCAGGATTCTGAGCTTCCCGGGCGTACGTATCCCAGTCCCAAGACTCGATGACCGGTTTGACGAGATCCCGACAATCGGCGGCGCCACTGGCTAGAAATACGGCACACTTGGCACGCATTGCTTCCAAGCTGTCTTCATTGAAAACGATCGCTCGTTTGCGATCAGCCTCCTTGGCACGCCGCTTTTGACGCTTGGCCTCTTTGATGGCCAGCTCTTTGTAAACCTCTGCGTCCTGTACACGTTCTTTGCTCTCGAAAATCTTTGCCATCTGTGACATATTATCCTTGCGTTTCTTTGTCTTGCGCGCAGCCTCGCGGTCTTCCAGTTCTTGTTCCAAGAAAACCTCGTAGCGTGGACCCTCACCACTGAGCAGTCCATTACGGTCCGCTTCAAAGTCTTGCAGGTCTACAGACACACTCTTGCCCTGACGCATCTTTAGCAGTACTGTGTCCGAGTCTTTGGCCAGCATAACATCGCGTACGTCTCCGTCACGCACGGCTGCTTCTAGCCTAGCTGGAAACACTAGATTACAGCGTCGTTCGCCGACCTGATACACAAAGCTACCGGTGCCATCGTTGGCCTCTGGCATCTGCTTCGAGCTAAGCAGATCGAGTAGATCTTTTTGCAGAGCATCCGTTTCATCGAAAACCGGAAACACGTACCGGTAATCGGTTAGTACGATGTGCTTTCGCCGGCCATAGTCTGCGGTGTCTTGGGCAAATAGATCCGGATCATTTGCAGCGGATCCGTTTAGGGTCTGCTTCGTTTTATCGGTACGCCGACGATTGAAGGTGGTCAGAATGACGGGGATGTAGTGATGCGAAGGTAGACCGTACGCCTTGCCGGTGATGCGACAGAAACGTCTAGCGTCCGCCGGTGAGATAGGACATAGCAGCGGGAAGTAGTTCGGTTTCGGTAGACCTCTGGAGCGTCCGGTGATGCGGCAGAATGACATTTCAAGGGCTATTCGTAGCGAGAAGACTAAGTGGCGAGTGAGTTAACAGTAGATTTTATCTATATGCGTAATTGACCCGGTCCCGACGTGCTCGAATTCGGTCGATCGATTACGTCGATATCCGCGTGCAGACGCGCGCGTCGTGTTCAATAATAGCAGCCGCCGCGTTCGCATTGATTATTCATCCGCGTGCGAGTGTGTTTATTTTTAGCGTCGTGAAGGTTCAGGCGTTCATGCGTTTTAAAGACGAATATAAATGTAGGTGAGAAAACTCGTTATAGAACAATAGGAAAAGTGTTTGTGTGTGTGCACTGGCGGCTTTTACATAATCTCAATTATCTTATTCACAAATCGAAAGTTTGCGATTTTACGCACAGCCTGCGCTAGGCGGCTCGCACTTGCACTGAGCTGCGAATGACGAAAAACAGTAAAATGCACTTCTAAAAATAAAATCCCTTAGCGATGCACTTGCGATGGAATGTGCAGCTAGGCTGGAGAATTTTCTTCACGTTTTCACTTGCAGATGAAATGATGATAGAATCACAGATAATCACAATAAATATTTTCAGAATCACATTCACTTAAATGCTGCCGCCGTTTAAATGCACACACACTCGCACACAGAACATGAAAATAGACGAGCGAGTATTTTCCCTTCAATCAACGTCAAACGAATCTCTCTTCTCTCTCTATCCTTCTTGTACGCGCGCTTGCTTGTGTGTGTGTGTGTGTGTGTGTGTTAGCTTTTCCGGACGTTAACCCGACGCGTGTCGCGGGAGCGTTTCTAATCAAATTTACGCGCAGCACAAATGTTTAGGTCCATTAATCCATTAGTTTAATGGCGCTTTGTTATTATTTCGCGGTGGCCGACGATCGGACGGACAGACGGAATATCGAGAGAAAAATTAAATAGGAAAATGCGTTTTTCTTTGCGCTACGCGCGATTTGTTCGACGTGTTTGAAAATAGCGTGCGTGCGTTTATTGTGTGCGATCGGTTTGACGGTGTACTGAAGACTAAATGAAAAGGTTTTTGAGAATGATCTCGTTCGCGTTTGGCTAGCACTTTGAATGGGGAAAATTTCTGTGCTCTTCTACGAAAAACGATGATTGGCGTCGTGTCGGCGCCGGCTCGGCTTGAGGACTTGACACACGTGAGAGACGTGCGCTTGAGAGGTGAGAGAGAAAATGATCGCGTGCTTCCGAGAAAAGAATGAGAGTGCTTAAAGTATAGTTTTGTATTTTGTTTATTTAAATTAGGAAAAGGTAAAACAAGAGACCTATTTTTGGAGGATAATATTGTATTATTTTCGCAATGGATTTTTGGTTTTATCTAAAATCTAGTATGATATAGCATATATTTGTTTTTAGGTTAACATTAGAACCGTGTATGCACATAAATTAAATATGGCGTTTTATCAAAAAAAAATATATAACGCCAACAAAAAAATGGCAAATTAAGAAATATTTTACTCTTCTAGGGTTTTAGCACAATGATCCCATCCAGTGGCCAACGTGCTAAACTCTCTCTCTCTCTTTGAGATCATCATCATGCACTGGCGGATCGGGGTGATGACATGGGTACATGTCCCCCAGGATTATTTGTATTCAATATTTATATTATATATTAATTTAATATGGGATTATAAATTTCTTCAAGTGCCAACGGAACCCGGTTCAAATTCTGGCTCTGATTCATACATAATTTATATTTTGTCTCTATAGAAATTTATTTATTTATTTTAATTTATATACATAACAATATTACAAGATAATATATAATGTATAAAGTTATTTTCAAAATTATTATACTAACATAATATGGATACATAAAAGAATTATAGTACAAAGTTTTTGAATTGAGGATATCACAAATAGGTTTAACATTGATAATAAAAT
>JAAAKO020056679.1:0-10607 GCA_010015015.2 Bolitophila cinerea | reverse complement strand
CTAAAATTGATAAAATCTGGTAAATATATACTTTTTATATTTTAGGCGAAAAATTCTTAAAAATATCTAAAGAAAAAAATCATTTTTTTAAGCCATTATATATATTTAGGTAAATACTCTGTTTTCGGTCTCAATTTAGTGTATCGACGATCGAGTTCTAAAAAAAAGTTTCGATTTGTAGATTAGTGATCAAAAAAACAATTCCTATTTAAAAATGATGTTTCTCAAGGAATTCAACAATCAACACCGATCTTACGATACAGCAAAGTTACGCTTTTGTCAAACAATGTCTGTTTTTACACATCATTCAACTTTGCCCGTGATTGGACAAATCAATTAATGTCCAATGGAAGTGAAAATGGAATTCCCAAAAGATGAACATGCTATAGGAACATTTACAGAATCAATGCACTTAATTCGCCGTCGAATTATTTTAATTGGAACCTATCCAAAGATGCAAACTTTAAGACAATACCACAGTCGCAATCGTAAGTCACACTCTCACAAATAATATACGCTAACTAAAGAAACACTGTTTGTAATAATCATCGTGTTTAAATAAGTATAATACATTTATACTAAATAGTTATATACACATAAAACTAATTTGTTCACAAAACATAGTCCGAACATAGACCGAACATAGACCGAATACGTTTGGATACAAATTGTATTACATTCTGAGTATGTGTTGGTTGTATATGTGTGTCTGTATATAGGTATAGATTTAGATACACATATTATATACTCTATACCTCTCCATTAGATTACACGCATACCTGTTGTCGTCAGGCACTTACAAGAAATGTATCACATACAACAATCGCTTGTGTGTGTGTGTATGTCTTTGTACAATGTACATATGTATTTGTAAATTATATGTGTGTACAAAATACCCTTGCGAACATCGAATCGCGTCGTCGTCGTTGCGTCGCACTCACATATCCATTATACACACCTCAAGCACTTACATATTCAACGATGTTTTGGCTGGCTTAGACGGTATTTGTGAATGCGTGATTGATATGCTCAATAAGAGCTGCTCGATTCAAAGCAACATATTTTAATGTTTATATGTATGTGTGTGTGTATTACTTTTATGTATTAAATTTGTGCGTAAGGCGAAATAATCGCATTTCAATTTATATAATATATACGAAGGTGTGTGTGTGTGTGTGTGGCGTTCAGATTTAGACCTCATCGAAGACCTGTTTGCGTCGCGAACGCCATTCGCTTCCATAATAGATCAATATTTGAAAACGTACATCGAAATTCTGGTGTCTGTGGTTCTTATTTATGTGTATATCAGTGTATATACGAAATGAACACAAATACTTGTATATATATACTATCAAGGATACGCACTTGCAAATCGAATGCTTGCGGCAAGAAGACGCACTTGCAGCCGCTGCGCTGAGCCGCAATTATAATACTGGAATGTGACTTTCTTTTAATAGACCCACGGAGCGCGAATCATCGAAAGTGTGTATTTCTGATTTCGTGTCTCTTTTTGTCTCGCTCTTTCTGCCACTCTGCCTGTATACATATATACTCAATCATGAATAACCAATTCGAATTCTATTTATCCGCTGGCTTTAAATTTGTATATGCATATTCAAATTGCTATTATATATGTGCATACATTACTCATGTGCATACATCAACACATGTATTTGTATATACCTTCACATGTATGAAAAATATAGCATATATATGCTTGTAACATATTAAAGACACAGAGCACAATTTACAATGTAAATGGCATGGCATTCAGAAATTTTTTATAAACGTTCTTCTCTACATATATACATTAAAACGAAAAATCTATAACAAACACAAACTTCATTACTGAATTTTGAATATATCTTTTCAAACACAACATACTATAACACCAAACAAACGTATTTACTTTTTATACTAAGTATACTTTAACATTGAAATGAAATTAAAATAAATGCAACAAAACGCACATTGCGCCGCTACGTTTGAGTTAAGTGCACTAAATTGCATTGCATACACATTACATAGACAGAAACACAAACAGTAATACTGAGGCAAAAATACACATGCGATTGCGATGATGCATAGGCGCGAAAGAATTTAGTTTGGCACGAATCCTCCTATAAAAAAGGTGAAAAACGTGTTACTGCTGCGGTTTGTAGATAAATGTATACTTATAAAACTGAACGCATCATTATGTGTGTGATGTACGTTGCGCTTGAATATTTAACTAAACGTATATATCTATGCTTATATACTTTTTATATCTAAGCAATAAAATCAATTTTATTTTGGACTTTATGATTATAGTCCATTCTATGTCATAAAATGATATTAAAGGGTCATCGAAAATAAGGATGCATCGTTTACGAATTGACTTACGTTAATATATTTTTTAGTAATTTTGTGCGGTGTCAAGCATTTTATTGTGTATACAGGGTGTCCTATCTTCAGAGAGCAATCATATTTTTACGAGGCATATACACTCTCGTAATATGGTGTACAAAATACAGAATGAATCCTATAATATTACAAATATTAATAGGATATTGGAAATACCTACAATTTTTTAAATACAGAAATATAAAGTCCGTACTTGAAAATATTCATAATGTTAAATAAAAAACCCATATAATCGAAATTTTGTTTTTTTTATTAAGAAACATGATGTTTATAAGTCAAATTTTGTCTTATCTGGTGCAATACCGTTGTGGTAATCCAGGAAGCAAGCAGCAGGATGCAAGTTCGTCCTGCACTTCAAACAACCATATTCTGTTTTGCCACCGCAATGCCGACAACGATGACGAGTATTGAGTTTTCCGATGAAATGATCGATACGATCGTAACGCATTGCCAGTTGTGCCCCAGAAGATGACGTTTTACCCGGATGATGATACTTGGTCTTGATCATAATCGATTCGCACACCTCCGCTCGGAATTCGTATTGAGATTTCGGTGGTTTCTTTTCAAACTTGCGACAAAGGCAATGTAACTTCCACGCATTTACCCTAGCCGCGTCGTCAAAGGCATTTGTTACTGATGGCCAATACCACTTCTTGCCCCGAATCCGAATTCGGTAATTGTTGATTTCGTTGTCAAAAAGACACACACCTCCCATGGTATGATTATATTGGTTGACCAAATGAGGCTGTTCAATCTTAATCACTTTCCGTTGCCTTCGATCATACCGTTTCGCACGGGCCATTGGTGTAAAGCTCAAAAAAATTGATAGTAAGAAAAGATTAGAATAAATGAAGAACATATCAACGATTAAGAACATATAAATGAAATGATAAGGATGAACTGATGGTCAAAATTGTATGCTTTTGTGTATAAGTTACCGCATTATCGTTCCAACGCACCGCGAATATAGAATGATTCGTATCGAAACGAAAGTCAGACGTTCCGCGTGGTTTTTTTTCGCATTTTCTCGATGTCCATCAATGGAGCATGATTGGTCCGAATATCACGAACAGTTCCCAAAGCGAAGAATCTATCGTTCAACAAACGTGTCATTAGTTTGTGACTTGTAAAAAAGTTGTCAACGTAACAGTGTGCTTGACACGGGATGCGATAGAAGCGATAGCACAACCCTTTCTCCCAGCCCGAAACCTGGTTCGTCCTGTACCGAGGCACTAGCATATAGAATGAGTTGATACAAGTAGTCTTCCGCCGACGCCAAACACTAATATTTGTATCCGAAGCGAATTGCTTTTCCCTTGATGAACCTTTTGCGGCCATAATAGGCAATCATTTGTTCATCAATATATAAAGTTTGTGAGAGAATACACCGAATTGAAGGAACTTTTTGTTCAATAAATTATTCAATGGTGCGACTTTTGCAAATTTCTTTTTTAAATCTAATTTTGAGTTGTTGCACACGTAGAAGAATTGTTTGATTTGTTTGAATCTATCTCTAGAAATGCACTCTTTTATCAGTGCCTGATTTTCATCGAACAAATCGGGGTCGCTCCGGTGCCTTCCTTGATTTCAATGATTTACGGCCATGACCACTAGTTGAGGCCACTGGTGTATCATCTTCTTTTTCATTATCATGTTTAGCTTCATTTACGGCGATTTCATGTTCCTTATTTCTTCAACTGGACTTCTGAATGTGTATAGAAAAAACATACCAATGCCTGTTGGGTATTTAAATACCCATATAATATCTCGGCTTGTGTACACAATTTTTTTCTTTTTTTTCTATCAATTTCTATGGTCTTCTGAGTCCAATTTTCAAAATTTTATAAAAACCGTACGAACCAATCTATGGGCAGTCTTTAATGGGTTAACTTTCAGAATTTGATAATGTACAATGTACATTATACACGAATTTGTATATTTTCTAAATTAGTGTAAAAATAATTTATGTTATGAAAATAAGATTGGTTCATGTTTTTGATAAATTCATTGGTATAGTAAATATCTATTCTCGATATGCATATTCTTCTTGACTGTCACGAAGTCAACGTTGTTAAAATATTTGCAAATATTAGAAACCAAAATTAAATCTATATTATTAGATGGAATCTCCGAAAAAAATCCTAATATTGATAATATATACAATAAATTTTAAAATATTTATAATACTTGCAAATATACTCCGACTATATTTGCAAATATTGATAATATTAAAAAGGTATTTGCATATATTAGAAATACATTATATATAACGAAATATACAAAATATTTAAAATATAATATTAATAATACATAATACTTCTGATTATTCCAAGTGATTTTCCACTTGACTTTTCATGCCTCTCATTGATGATCTCTTGCTAAAAAACGGTCTGAGGGACAAATATAGTTCAGGATATCTGTTGAAAAAAAACTATAAAAATTAAAAAGGACATTTTTGGGCAAATGTCCAATTTTGATGCAAATACTTTAAAAAAAGTTGTACCGAATGTTGAAGAAAATGATTCAATGAGTTTAAATCAGATTTTAGATTGCGCCGTTCGATAAACGGGTTCTTTTTTGTTTGAAGTAAAAAACACCATTAAAATGAATGATTTAAATTAATAAAAATTGCATATTTTTTCACCTCGTTTCCCAATCCCCTTATTTGAATACAAAATCAAAATGACAGATTTAAATTTTGAAAATGTTTACTATGCAGTTTATTAAATTTAAATCTGTCATTTTGAAACCGAATTTGGACTCCCAGTTAAAGAGCTTTTACATTAAAATAATAATAAATAATATGAACTTCATTTTTTAAATCTTTCTGTTAAAAAAATACTTCTTTTGCTAAAAAAATACTACCCTAAAGAATGCATGTCTCAGGGATATTTTTTCGATCAATTTTGTCAAAAAAATGATTTTATTAAATAATTCATTAAAATAATTATATTTTAAAGCTTTTGAACAAAAAAGTTTCGTACTAATTTTTCTCTCCTCCCTTCAAGGAGGGTTCAAACAACGCGATCTGAAACCAATCTAAACACATTTTACAAAATTCCTAATATTTTGTTAACTGAATATCACCTTAAAAACGACTACCCTGTAAATATACAGAACTCATGGAATAATTTTTGTGTTACATAAATAAATAAATGTACGTGAAAAAATGTCGCCCATCACAATGTTTATTGTATTATCACTCTGCCTGATTCGAGCCATTCTATTCATGCATAATATACTAAAGATTCAAAATTATGCGACCTTTAAAAAAAATCATGTTCAAAAAAAATAAAAAAATGTACTTTTGCAAAAATGGATGTGCTGAAAAAAATGTTGTGTTCTTATAAATTCAAAAATATTAGCTGAATAATTAAAAATAACCCTCTAATAAATTCAATTATGTCCGCTCAATAATTTAAAACGTGCTCTAATATTTATTGAATGTGCTCAAACATTTAATAAATGTGCTTTATTTTTAAGATGAATGTGCTCTAGGTAATGCAGAAAACAATGGTTTTGATGTTATAAATATATACACCTTCCAAAGATTGTAGTACTAATACTTGATATTGGCGTAACATGTTTTTGATTGAAAAGGTCAGCACTCAGTATTACCTACAACAAATTACAAATTACAGCAAATTATTAAATATTAGAGCTCGTTTTCAATTTTTTATGGGAACAACTTGAGTCTTTCCTTATCGTTATAATTGTTAGGTATATTTTTATTTTCTTTGGCGTAATATTTATTTAATTTTAGTTGAATTTTGCTTGTAAGCAATACTAGTTTTTGGCAAGAGCTATATTCGCAGCATATCTAAAAATCAACTAACGCTAAATATAATTTTACCGCAATTTTGGTGGGTTACGATTTTACCGACTTATTAAAAAACAATGAAATTCTTTGGGAATTTTATTTCAGTAAGTCTTTCTTTTTTGCAACAATTATTGTTATTAGTTCGTGTAATAAAGTTGGAATTTCATTATGAGTATTAGGTATTTTTATTTCAGTCCCTCATTATTTGTTTTACCAAAAGCCAATATATGCTTTTTCTGCTTCATTTGTATTTTAGTTTTCAATAATTTGGAAAGGTTTCGTAAATCAATATTTTTTTATTTATAATATAATTTAAGATCAAATTGTTACGTTTTTTCTTAGATCTTATTTCTTTTAAAAATCTTCTTTTAAAAATCGTAATGCTATCTAAAAAAATACATTTTGTCAAAAATGTATGATTAAAAAACACCCAAAACTTGAGTTTTTCTTATTACATTTTTTTTAATAAAATTAATTAATTATTAATTAATTAATCTCCAATAATATGTAGAATTTATAAATTTTTTAAATATGTACTTTAAACCGATTGTGATCATTTTTTTGTCCATGCATAAAAACAAGGGAATTAAAATTAGTGTTCTCGGTTTTCCCGTATTCCCGGGATTTAATTTTTATAAATCCTAAAATCGGAATTGCTTCCGGTTCCTATTTTAGTCAAGCAACCGATTTTTGGTTCCTGTTTATATTCCCGGGATTGCAATCCCTAACCAGGAGGGCTATTCTCAAATCGTTCTTACAATTTCATACCTATATTCAGGATCGAAATGATTGCAAAACATTCATGATAATATCGTACCGAAGTTTATTTAGGATGGCTTCATGGATCACCTTCATTTTTGTTGAAAAGGTGGACCTTAATTTAGGTATCACATCTAAATTGTAGATTTATGTATATCCTAAAATGACAGATCGATTCAAGAATAGCCCTCCAAGCTCAAAAAAGGATTGAAATTTAACACACAGTTTAGTGCAGCAGAAAAAATATTTTTTGGGTTTAGATTTTTTTGTTTAATTAGGTCGAATTTTTCCGGAGCAAAAATGTATTTATACACATTTTCTTAAAGATATACCAAATTAAAAAAAAAATACCTTTGCTTTATTATTAATAAGATATAGCTGTCACAAAATAACAACATATGGCCTCTTTAACTTTATCGGTTTTAGTTTAGGGTGAAAATATTACAGGGTGTTTCAAATATATTTATTTATTTTTTATATTTAAATATATATTGCAACAAAAAAGAAGTTCTAGCTTATTGTTAGACAAGCGTATTGTCAAATGAGTATGGCAGAAATACGTTTTATACACATTCAATCAATTTAATTACTTGTTAGGATTTTTTTAGCTTATTTTAATATAAATGTTTATTTTTGCTTATTTTGTATATTTCAGCCTATATTAGTACAAATGCTAATTTTTAGTGAATATTTTAATGTTTTTATCATAAAACAAGCAAAAACAATCTAAATCTGTAGAAAAAATATTGTCAAAAGAACAGCGGACTCGAAATATTTAAGACAATTACAAAGTTATTGTCTGGAGAAGATTGTGATTGTTATCAAATATACAAACTCTGAGGTAAAAGACAAATACTCTCCAATTACTAATATCGATTTAAAAAGAAGTTTTCTTTTCAAACGTATTCTTTTCAAATATCAGACATTTTTAAATTTCTATAATTAAAAAAAGTGTTGGTTATTTATTAAAAAAAAATTGTACAAACTTAAACTTGAATAAATTTCCTTTTTTTATTATAATTCTATGTTATAATGTAAAAATTTGAAGTTTATCTATTAAATGCATAGTTTTAATAAATTATACATTTTGTGTTACTAAGTATTTTTAGGGCTTTTTTTATTATTTATTATTTAAGGCTTAAGCGTTCATTTATGGTTGCCAATTATTACAGTATTTTTAAATGAAAAAAATCTAAAAAAATGATTGATTTTTTGAAATGTTAAAAATGATTGATTTTATTTTATTTTATTATTTCAATGGTTATTGTAAATAAAAGAAAATGAGTTTTTTTTAAAGTAAACCTGAAATTTGTTTTTTATAAAAGTAAAAAAAGTAATTGAAAATCAAAACAATAAATCACCTTCAACGAGGAAAAACAACGAAATTCGTCTATTGTCCCAATCAAATCAACACAAAATGTATAAATTTCACACATAATTACACTATCGAACGTTTCATAATTTCGTCGATTAAAAACGAAAAATACCGTATTACAAATCTATTAAATAATCCAAAATATGTACACTCGGAAATACTTTAATTTATTATTCAGGTGTCGGTATAAGTTATAACTCGTTTGTTAGCTTGGAATATAATATGTATATATATACATATAAATATATATGCATCGGCACTGCTGTCTTTTCAAAATAAATAAATGTACATTTCTGTGAAGATATTATTTATTTTGCGTTTATATAATGCATATATATATAAAAAAAGTTATAATGAAGTTTAGTTAGTAAACTTAGTAACGAAGACATTCGAATGTTGTTACTTGGTCTAATAAATAATTGGTTTAGGTATTACACGCATCACAACATACCGCATGCTTATCGACGTTTTGCATGCGTGTGCGTGTTTAAAGCCGGAATTTAATATTAAAGTCACGTAATGTGACATGTATTATTTTTCGGTAAAACATATAACACACACATACACAATTACATATTCACACACGCATCATATATACACAATACACAAACACATGTCTTGTGCTCGTGCGTTGTGTTTAACAATTGAGTAATACACTGTAGTGCTCGTAGTGTACACTGTACAAAGTGTCTATACACAACATATATAAATATACA
Organism: Bolitophila cinerea; assembly: GCA_010015015.2. Taxonomy (NCBI): domain Eukaryota; kingdom Metazoa; phylum Arthropoda; class Insecta; order Diptera; family Mycetophilidae; genus Bolitophila; species Bolitophila cinerea. The sequence continues at coordinate 1,534 of JAAAKO020056679.1, read as the reverse complement.
TAAAATACAGCGAAACGTTTATATTTAAAATGTGGACAAGTGCGTATTTACTTGTTTCCTATACAATAAATACATTATAAAATACAATGTACAATGGAAAACACATAAAAAGGGTCGATGTTGAAATTTAAACACATCATGCGGATTAGAAGAGAGCGTGCCAGCACTTAAATTCAATCACTAAAGCTAAATATCGTGGAAACACAACATCAACAACATCGGCAGCAGCAGCCAGAAAAAAAACTTCCATCGAATGATTTACAAGCGATTAATCACTTTTGCATAAACTGATCGTAAATTATCGACGCCGAACGACTAGCTATATAGACAAAACAACGCACCGTGGCGAGGAGATAGATGATGGTATATATTATATAATATAAATATAGAAACCATATAAACGAAGCAAAACACAGAATTATTGCCGACATTAAATTAATTTAATTAAACATAATAATCTGCATCTCACAATGTCTATATATGTACGTATGTGTGTGTGTGCGCGCTCGTGCGCGCATCTGCCGTCTGTCTGCCAAATTGATGACGCTCTCTGGGTTTGACTATTTTACGTACACATTATATATAGCAAATTGAAAACTTAATTTAATTTATCTAGAGCAGCTGTTTATCACTGCGTGGAACAACGCGATTCATGTATCTATATCACCACCGCGACGCAACGCGACGGTTTGCATTTTATTTATTTATATATATATATATAATATTTATGATTATGATCGTATATATATGCAATGTGTGTCCTGTCGTGCGCGAGTATGTTTTCCTTTTTTACAAGGTATATTTATCATTATATCGTTATAGACAAAATCTACGCGAGACGATCATTAAATTATGGTTGTTGCTGGGCGTGCTGTGCGATAGAGTATTGCTTTCATCAAATGATGCGTTTTATTTTGGTTTTACTGTCTGCACGTGATGAGAGTGATGCGACCGCCGATACAAGATAAAAACGCTTTGTATATAAAAAATTGTGTGTGGCATTGGAGTATATAGATTGTCTTAGACAGACCTTATGGATTACCGCTTTGAGCGACAGTTGGTATTATCCTTTATAAATAATTATGAGAGTGTCCTAAATCACTTTTTGATTTGAATAAATTGCAAGCATGTGAAACAGGGTTCATTTTTACCAAATCCTAATTAAATAAGTTAATTTTTTTTTTTGGTTTTCTGTAAGCTAATATATATTTATTTTTTTAGGACAAAAACAAAAAAAAGAGGTGTTCAAGTGGGGCTAAATTTTTATTCTTACCGGATTTATTTTAGAAAGTTTATTTATTTATGAGATATATTATAAAAAATAATCTAAAAATGTACATAATTGCATTATGGGGTGTCTGTTTTAAAATGTTTATCCGTTAAGGGGCGATTCCTTAACTCATATTGATTAAAACATAACTTTTGAAATTTAAATCCTAACTTTCGAAATATGAAACATAAGTTTTATAATTTTTTTTTCATAAAAATTTTATAAAAAAAATGTATTTTTTGTTGTTTAAAAAAACAAAACTTT
>JAAAKO020056668.1:0-10607 GCA_010015015.2 Bolitophila cinerea | reverse complement strand
ATGTATAGTAAGAAAAGAGTTGATGCCAGATTTCCTCCTTGTGGTACTCCTTCATTCACTATTTCCAGGGATGATTTCGTTTTGTTAATATGCATGTATTGTAACCGTTTATTTAAGTAGTTACTAAACCATTCAAATTCCAAACCTCTGATTCCGATTTGCCATAACTTTTGAATTAATATGGAACGAACCACGGTGTCGAAAGCCTTTTGTAGATCTATGAATAGGGTTATCACAGATTGTTTTTGGTCAAGATGTTTTTGTATATATGTTACCAAGTCAAATAGGGCAGTTGAGGTACTTGAGCGCATTCTGAATCCATATTGTTGACAGTGTAGGATATTGTTATGATCTATGTACTGCATGATCTGTTCGTTCACAATTTTAGACATTATCTTATCTATTATAGGTAAAATACTTATGGGTCTATAGTTTCCAGGATCATTTGTTTCACCAGATTTAAACACTGGCGTTATTTTACTTATTTTCATGCTGTTAGGAACAATACCAGTCATTAATGATCTATTAATAATTTCTTTTATTTCAAATTTTAAATAGTCACAATTTTGTTTAATAGTCTCCGTGGGAACTCCATCATATCCTACCGCAGCAGTGTTTTTCAATCCTTTTATAACATTTTGTATGTCAAATTCATTAATTTTTGCAAATTTGAAAGGATTTAGAAGTCGCAAGGGGTTTAAGGGACAAACAATGAATTCATATTGACTCGTAAGTTTTGCACCAATATTGGCAAAATATGTATTTAAAGCGTTTAGTTTTGTGATTTTATCAAATTCTGTGTTTGTGTTTAGAAATATTTTTGATATTTTTTTAGGTTTTTTACCATTATAAACTGCTTCATTAATACATTGCCATGTTGCTTTCGTATTATTGATTGTTTCGGAAAAACGTTTTCCAAAATAGTCAACCTTTTTCTTTCGTTTCCAATAGGTGACTTCATTTCTCCAATATTTAAGTTCTCGTCGTAAAATATCATTTCCAGGGTCATTCTTATATTTTTTGTACCAATGATGTTTGTAGTTTAGTAGTTTCGTCATATGTTGGTCAATCCAGGGTTTTTCCAATGTTTTTCCATTTTTCTTTTTTGACGTTGTTGTATATTTGTTTATTACATCCGTAACTTTTTTTATGTGATTTTCGTATGAGATACCACATTCATGAAAATCGTTCATATTATCTCGAATGTATTCATGAATTTTTTTTGATCAATTTTATATGTATATTCTGTAACCAATTTTGATGTCTTGACTGTATGGCAGAGTTCAACGAATATCATATTATGATCAAAAAGATCATAGTGTCACATCCACAGAAAATCGATGTGTAATATCCAGATGAATGTGTAATATGACAGACAAATACCATGACCCAGACCTTATCGATTGTTGGTAATGTGAGATCAGTATCCTTGTATTTGATACATGCTTCATTCCAGACATGACGAAAGGGACTCTCAGAGATGGAAGATTCACTATCAATTGCTTTAAGGTTTCTTTTCGGTAGCGGATGCACGACGTGCAAAAATCGGTATACAAAAGCCGTTGTTTTGACTAAACCGTTCAATGAGGTGGCTCTGATGAGCATTGTGTGACTCTCACCAGCAGTGTTGATAATTATTAGACAAGTGTTCAAAGTGGTAGTGACAGCTCCGATTAAATTAGATAGCCTTTCCTTCAGTACGGTCTTCTTCGAGCTCATCTGCTGACAGCACCAATTTGCATTGGCTTGGCCATTGATGTAATGGTTGACATAACCATTGTGGTCCATTCCACCAATTTTGAGAGGATAAAAGAGCTTGAACCATAGAACCTTGTGACAACAGATTACCTGGATTCTGTTCCCCAGATATGTGATGCCATTGTGAAGATGAGTTTAAAACTGATGTTACTCGATTGGCTACAAATGGTTTGAGGAACGAGTGTCCTTTGTTAACCAATATTAGACGATTATTGAGTCCGTCCAGAACTGTACTGGGATTTGCCAAGGTGCCAAGCATCGCTAACATATGTCAACAATTTTACGACCCTGACTGCCCCAGTAATTAGAAGTGGAATAGTTAGCTTCTTACAGGGGCTACGCGACTGCGAGATGAAACTAGATGGCAACGCACATCATTATCACCATGATCGGTTTTAAGATACACACGTTTTCGGATGCATCACAAAAAACGTGCCATTCTGCCGTTGCCACTGGAGAAAAAAAAACCATCTTTGTACCGTGATACTAGCAAGTTTAACCACGCTATATGTAACTGTATGTATATGTAACTGTCGCCAACGTACCATGATTTCTATGGGAACTAACTGATCCCAACCTATGTCCAAACGTCATATATCTTGTATGGTTGAGGTATAGTCCTCGAAGCCAGCGTAACATGGCCGTAAAACGCAAAAGGCACACCAGCAGCGGCACAATTCCAGGAAGTTTTCGAAAAGGTTTCTCGAACACTACCATTATCATAAGCAATGAACCTGTGTGTGTGTTCCGTACTCTGGACCTAACCATGCCTGCAAAATGTGCACTGGCCATGCTGGCACCTCGATGTGTGTATCATTTGGCTCAGTCACCGGAATCGGTGGCACTGTCCACGTCGCCTGACATAAAATTCCAGCAAATGCCAGCTTAAATATTAATAAATGGTAAATGAGTATTTTGTTTATAAAACCTTTAAATTTTGATAATTTCTACTTGATTTTTTGAAGTCAATCCCATCGTCCAGGCCAGCAGCCAGCTTTATTGAAAATCTGTCTTTGCGCCTGTTATATCATAGTTGTGGTATTGCTGGTCGTCCATGGGTTGCGCATTGCTGGAGAGTGGAACTAACAAAGTGGCCAGTGTTCGGAGTATAGCGATGCAAGATCTTAACAATAAAAACAAAAAAAAATAATTACGAATGCAAGACGCACTTATATTCCTTCACCGTCGCCAGTAACACCCAATACCAAACATCCAGTACGCAGGCAACTTCAGGTATAGTCCAAAAGCGGCTAGCGAATTCTGATGCAAATATACAAAATACTTGTACCGGATCAGTTTGATGGTTAATTTTGTTCTCTTCTAAAAAAAAAACAAGATGGCCAATTTTGACATGACTTTTCTACGACTGAGTAAAATAAAACTCACATTTTCATTATTTCTGTTACCGGCCGTCAGAGGAAATTCAATAGTTTGCTCATTATCGTGTTTGTGACAAATGAGAAAAAACTGTCTCGCGATTCGTAACCGGGATACGTGTGAAAATTTCATGATATCCCGACAACATGTGCTCAAGTTATAGACGTCAGAGTGGAAAAACTATTGTGTTTTTGTTTACGATGGATTTTTTTTCGTGTGTTAATAAAACAATGCTTTTTGGTGGGAAAAATACCGTCGAAGCAAAACAGTGGCTTGAATTGTTATACGGCACCTTTGCCCCAGGAAAATCAACTATCATAGTTGGGAAGGCTGACTTAAAACGTGGTCGTACGGACACCTATGATGCAGTGCATTCTGGGCGACCAAATGAGACAGTTGTTTCGGATAAAATAAAAAAAATGATTTTGTCCGACCGAAAACTAACATTGCATTTTAAAGATATCTAAAGGTATAGTGTATCCACCACTATTTTTCATGATCATTTGTTGGGCATGAGAAAACTGGGTGTTGCGTTTTTTGAAACCGGACCAAAAACAACAAACAATCCGAAAGAATTACTGCGTCGTTATGTGATAATGAATAAAACACAGTCTGGAAAGTTTACGCTCATAAGATGCTTGCATGATTCTTCTGCCCGTTTGGTAGGTCCATGGGAGATATATTGATGCAACCACTTTTGTTTTTTGTTCCTCCTTGTCCCCACCTCTATCATCACGGCAACCAAGTCTGAGGAGCTAAAATTTGCTAATAAGAAACCATTAAAATTATCACTAACTATTAGACAGATTTTTACCCTTTCTATTGGTGGTTTGGAGAAAGTAGAGTATCCTAGTACTTTCAGACATGGTACCATTTCCATGCCAAGGCTTTTGGATAAAAGCAATGTCTATTTGCAACTCTGCAAGCACCACAATGATGCTGCTAGGCAGTGTTGCAGTTTTCCCTAAAAAGCTTTGACATTTAGGAAGTCTGCCATCGACCTATAACACTACTTCCACCTGTTCGTCGGACCCCTTTTGCAGAGTGTCCTCTAAGTCTGCGGCTAGTTCAGACATCTCATCCACGCTGGAGTCCACATAAAAATCGGTATCATCCAGCTCCTCATGCGTAGAAACTCTAACCTTTTTGTCCGCTTCTTCAGCAGCTTGACTTGTGCTCCATGAACCCCAAGGCATCGTAAGCCTGATCACCGACTTCCATCAAAGATTCTGTCGACTGACTCCTGTTTATTTGGAACGTATGGCCGGAAGAAGATTTAGGTGAAGCCATAGCTAGCACTCATGTTCTGCTTAGGCTTTTGGGCTTCAACTGACGCGTCGTTCATTCGGATCACTAGAAAGATAGTAGAACAAGCCAGTTTTATGGTAAATTATGTTGGTACCACCCGCTTACCCTCTTGATAACAGACCAAGAGGATAGTTAAAGCAGCGGGTTTTGAAAACCCGGAATAAAAACTCCCATCCTTTTGTCCGAAATAACCTTGTCCATGTCTATTACCTTCAGGTCAGTTCCATCCCAAACGTCCTTCCACATAGGCACGTTCGGCTGAAGCCACCTTCTTGTTTCTATATTTTTGCAAGGCACTTATAAATGGCCTTGCAGGAGTTTGGAACTCAACATTTCTGGTCGAAAGCAGTTACGGTCGGCCCTGCAGGTCGATACAACAGTCTCCTTTAGTCGCTGGTGCAGATTCTCTAGCTGTTCCGCAGTAATCTTTGGATTATTGGAATTACTGTTGACCACTACAACACTCAGATCCGCCATGAGACAGTCCCTGTAGCTTTTTTTTGTTAGGTCCTGTCTTTTACTTGGCCCCGCCAGACTTTCATCCGATCATTGTCGTTTGATAGCAGCTGTTTTTACGACTGTTGTGGCACTCGTTTCTCTGTCTCTCTCTCTCTCTCTATCTCTCTCTTGTCTTATCAGACCCAGCAATCTTGTATTGTCTTTCACCTTTACTGACAATACACTTCTGGTTTGGATGATTTTACCGAACGCAAAGGTGCGGTTAGAACATCTCTCTCCATTAATCCAGGTCCTATCGGATTTGCTACCGCCGGTTGCCCGGTAGAGTTTGCTGAATGACTTCCTCTTCTCCCCTGTGTGGCTTTGCCATTCGATTTAACGGCCTCGGCTACACCACTCAATCCATGTCCTGGAGCCGCTCTATCCTCCACCGGATGCCCTGCTTTGGAATCGGCTCCAGACATACCCCGTTTTTGGATGAACTCGCCGCAGACCATTTTACTGGTGCCGGCTACTCTACCCCCATGTCCTGGAGTCGTTTTAGCCTCTACAGGTTTTCCTGCTTTGGCATCGACTCCAGACATACACCCTTTTTGGATGGGTTCGCTGCTCGCCATTTTACTGGTTCCGGCTACTCCACCCCGACCATCACCAAAGATTTTTTCCTGGTAACCCTTTTCCAACCAAAGGCCTGCTTGGTCGTCTCCTTCTTCTACCCACGGACCCATAGCTCATGTAGTGCCACCTGCACTCCCCAGTTGCCTGGGTGCAGCCTGGACACAACTCTCTACACTTCAGCCAAGTTTGGGTAAGCAGTGGCTTCCGACCCGCCTATTACCACGGTAAGGCCAAAAATAGTAAACTACATTCGGCCAGGTGTCCAGCAGGAGCTTTCGATAGAGACTGTTTTTTAGAGATCAACCTGTTCAGGTTTACTGGGAAAAACAAGAACATAATCCATAGGCACGATATCAAGACACCGTAGATTAGGTCTAGGGAAAGAAATGGTCCACTACGCTAGCTCCAAAAAACGTAGAAAGGTCAACATCACGACTAGAGTTTCACCAGTATCTCTAGGAGAATACTCATTTAGTTTTCCACTAAACGTCACCTAAAAACGAGTCCAATCTGTCATGGGTGACCCTGACAGCTTTCCAAAAAAACGACAGCATATCATTGTAGCTCTAGAATCATTCGTTAATGATGACAAAAATATTTACAATTTGATATATTTGCAAAAATATCATCAATATTTGGGAGTGAATAGTGTTTTGATTTCAAGAATTTATTTATGGTCACGCCACAATCTATGCGAACTGTAATATCAACATTTACTGGTTATGATTCCATACTTAATGACACCTCATGATGTTTTTTTTTATCGTTTTACATAGAATCCTAAAATTATTTATGGTAACATACATTTTTTCTTGATAAAAATAATTTATTTATGGTAACAACAAAAAATAATTGGGAAAAATATTATATATAAATATTAAGAGATGAATTTTGGGTTGGTGCATCTCGAGAAGAACTCAACATTTATTTCTCCATTTGATTAAATTTAGAGCTTTTATTGAGGATTTCTCTATAGTAGCTTGGATTTCTGAAAATTAAGAATTGTAGAGTTTTCCGCTGTTCGGATTTCCAAATATGAGGTTAATATAAGCGTCATTTATGGTGAGAACACAGAATGTACCCGATGACACTGTTTTACCTCTGTGAACCTTCAGGATTACATCATTTCCAGAGAAGAAGGTACAAACCTTCTTTGGGGTTCGTAGTTTACTGGTTTCCGTGACATTGAGCTTGCTGTTATCCCACAAGTCCGTTAACAGAAGCACATTTACTTCTGTCCACTGTTTGGTCCATTCATTAGAGTAGATCAGCCGAAAGGTCCCTTTTATGAGACTGGATGACGCCATTATTGGCATGAAATATTCTATTCAATAATAACAACCACAAATTAAATCCGAAGACAAAAATTTGAAATGGGATCTTAGATAAAAAGGCGAACAATTTGGACTCATGGTGTTCTTTCGAACTTAAGAATAACTATTATACTCAAAACATTTAAATTGTTGAATAAAGCTCGAAATACTTTTAAGTTTGAGCGCAACCAAGTCGTCTGGGTTTAGGATGAAGCATCCTAATATAGACAACCTTAGTCTCACGAGTTTTGGGTATCCACATATAAACCGTTTCCTCTTCCATACCACACCCTCTACAGAGTGCAGAGCTCTTAACTCTAATTTTATGGAGGTGCATATTAACCCGTAAAGAGGTTGGTCAGCGTGCTGATCCTACGTGGACTGCCAATTATATAATGAATTTCGCTACCTGACGATCTGAGCTTCTGATGAAGTGTTTAGATTGTCGGTACTTTGCAAACTCTTCCCACATACTTACTTAAATGCTTTAGACTTTACTGACCTCCATTTTAATAGGAGTATAAGATCTGCATGCCGTTGGCTCCGACCCATACAAGTCCGAGCTTGAACCATTTCGGGTCTGGACAATTTTTTTTTTCTATTCCATCAGGTCCAAAAATTGGGTCTAGACCGGAGAAACTGGTGTGGACCGTTTATTGAGCTCACACTCGTTAATTAATTTTCATTTATGTATTGGATCTATAAGGACCCAAAAAATGTTTCCTGAAAGGAAATGCAAGTGAGACCCGTTTTTCGGTTACGGACGTTTAGTAACATCTGTAAGTTTCACAAAGTAGAAACTGAGTGGATGAAAAGTTTCATTTCTCACCTGATGTAAAACTGCGCCCCTGGCAATGTCAGATGCATCCACCGCATTAGCGCAAATGCTGCGCCATGAACAGGATGTGACAGAAGTGTTGCTTTGGCTAAAACTTTGTTGCTTCAACTGTATTTGGTGATTGCCGTTTTGTTTTTTCGTTTATTTCCTTTTAAAAACTGCAGCAATGTTTTTTTGTGTTGTCGCATGGGGTAAAAAGTTTATCATTGCCAAAAATGTTTTTACCTAATGAACGACTTCTAGTCGCGGAAAATTGGTTATAGCTGCAACTAATATTTCTTCGGATGGTCAAATTTCATCATTTGTTATGGAATTCCCAAACAAACGGATCTGTTCTTGTCCAAAAACGCATTTAGCTGGATTAATACCCAAACTAAATTAACGTGGACGCTCAAAAACTCGAAACTCGAAAGTGTCTTTCATTTTCTTTCATGCTTGCAAATTTGGTCAATAAACCTTCAAAGTTGTTTTGATTGATGATGGTGAATAATTGCGGCGATAAATCTGGACGCCAATAACCTTTTGTTTTTGTGGCAGTTGTGCTGTCGCATAATCGACCTCCTTGTAAATGAACTACAATGCCAAAATGTCGGAGGAAATCCGCTTCGATGATTGGTTTTGAAACATCTGCAATTATAAAAACCCACTTAAAAGACCAAAATAACCGATCCTCAAAGACTTACCATAAATGGATAGGGATGCTCCACTTGCAGCGAAAAACTTCGTTACATACAGGATTTTGTTTGTTTTGACGTGTTGGTGGAATGACGAAAACGTTTGGTATCGATAAGGTATTGTTGTCAGGTTAGTTTGGGTTAGTTGCTTGATCCATAACAAACAGGCTTCAGTAAATGGTGGTCGGCATTTATGTGCGGTGCACCAAAATTGTTGTGGTAGAAACATTTACTATCATCCCAGATTTATTGGGAACGGCCTCTTGATATTGATGGTTTTTTGGACTTAGATCGACTTTGTACTCTCTCTTGACCACGTAAGGTACGTAGTTTGCTTACTTCCGTAGCCAGTTGAGCGATTTGAAGTTTCAATTCATCAATACTGTTGTTACTTGGTTTACTGCCTTCAGAAATAGTTGATGGCTCTGTGACCTTTATAATTTTGTCTGCCAATTTAGCAAGATTAGAAAGGGCACCCTGACTTGCTGATAAAGTTGCTTGGGTTTGGGGTGATAGTCGCCTAAACCAAGGTGTCTTCAACAAATCATCAGAAACTGCTGTACCAGCTAAGTCTCTCACTCTCTCTCTCTCTTTCTCTTTCTCGTAGCAATTGTGATGGTCGTTATTCATTCAACACAATTTCTGATAGTAGTTTCTGCACTAGTCGACCTTTAAGGTCTTGCTAATTTTACTGTCCAAGAATGATGTCGCATACCTGCCAGAGGTGTCAGTCGATGAAGAAACATCTTCGGCCGGTTAGACTCTTAAATTAAATGGCGGCTGGATGCTATCCGGCTGAAGCCGTTTTTTTGACAGCTGTTTTAAAAAAGTATTGTGCCCAACATTTAAAAGAAAATCAGGGATTTCTCGAAACGTACGCAACACATATATTAATGTTTGACGGGTTGGCCACCATGTGAATGTAAAATGCACATTTCGAAACCATGGTGAAAACGGTGATTTAAGGGGAGAAGGGGTTGTAAGATCTAATAAAAATCCAAGATCTTTTTAGGACACATTTTCAGGTAAATGTTCCATATATTCTTTGAGAAAAATCTAATTGCAAGCATTTTGTTGGCACCTCTAAATATATGTATTATTCCGAGAGTTCAGCATAATTTTCCCGAGATTTCTCCTGAATATTAGTGGAATTTCCCTAGGATTTCATCGGGATTTTACCAGTTTTCACAGAACAATTTATATTTTTATTTTGAGGGTATTTACAAGTTCCTTCCGGAGAAAATCCCGGACCAATCCCGTGAAAATCCTGGGGAAATCCGGAGAAAATCCCGGAGAAACCAAGAGAAATATCCCGACAATATAACAGGGAAATACCGGGAATATCTCAGAGTCAAATTTCGAGAATCAGAAAATCAACAAAAATCCTCGGAAATCAGTTAAATCGATGGAAATCCAGGAAAATGCTGGAACATATCAGAAATTTATTGGAAACCTCCGGAAATAATTAATAATTGTGCTTAGAATGTCATTTTATTGATTTTTTATTTTTTGTTCCACGGGAATTTCAAGGGATTTATCAAGATTTCTCTGTAATAAATTCCGGGAAAATCCTGGAAAAATTCCGGTTAAATAATAATCCTTGGAAAATATCGCGGAAAGTCCAGGAAATACCGGAAAAACCTGTGAAAGTGCCAGGGAAAACCTGTTGGATTTTGGGGGAGATCCTGGGGAAATTTTGGGAAAAACCTGGAAAAATCCCGGGGAAATCATGAAACTATAGTGTCTTGTAGGTTTAAAAACTTTAAATTGGAACCGGCTATTTATAACAGGAGAAAATCTTAAGTCTGGCCAAGATGGGACCGGGTTCCTTGCGATCACAGACAACCGCGATGTTTCTCTCGTCGGTAGCTTGATATTTAAAGTAATATTAATGTCTTTAGCGATCCTGAGAAAATAAAATTATTATAAAAATGTTATTTTCTAGTATATAGCGCCGTCTTTAGCCGGCCGTTTCTATAAAAAGTCGGCAGCCGGCCGGCTTACACCTCTGATACCTGCGCAAGGACTGAACAATCGTGATTCGGATAATCATATCATTCATCCAATCGTATCATTCGACCAATCAAGATTCCGCAAATCGTGATTCGGCCAATCGTGATTCGGCCAATCGTGTTACGGCCAATCGTGATTCGGCCAATCCAAATTCGGACAATCGTATCATTCGGCCAATCGTATCATTTGGCCAATCGTAATTCGGCCATTCGTGATTCGACTAATCGTAACATTCGGCCCATCGTGTTT
>JAAAKO020056657.1:0-10608 GCA_010015015.2 Bolitophila cinerea | reverse complement strand
AAAATTAATAGAAGCTATGGCAATACGTTAAAAAGATGGGTTTTTAATATATAGTTTTCCGTTTTAGAAGCTACCTCTCCTTAAACACTTTTATCCTAAAAAAAAACATTTTAAAAAGGGGAGATAACTTTAAAACGCATTTTTATAATGACATGCTACAAAAAAATCTCAAACGATATCTATGCATTATTTTTAATTGTGATTCCTAATGTCTAATTTTATGTGCATATTTTCCTGTTTTTGGAGCATATTTTGATATTTTAAATGAATATTAAAATTACTTAAAACGTATTTTTTTAATGCATATTTTTGGTTGCCCTAGTAATTATATTGATTTTTGTTCAGTAAAATATCTACCAAGACCTTGATTTTTTTGCTTTTATAATAAAAATTAAAAAGATACTAACATATACTATACTAAACATATAGTAAATTCTAAGTGAATTGCAAGACAAAAGATATCATGTATATAAACATCTTATTTTTACCGCAAAAAGTTTTAGATTTTCAAATATAAAAAACTTTGCATCGATTCTCATTAATATTTTTTTCTTATTTTAAATATACAATTTAATTTTTAAAATGAATATATTTATTTAAAAAAAGGATAATGAACATAATTTTTATTATTACAAGTAGAGTCGAAAACTGCTTTGTCCATGGCTTCAGCAGTGCGCGTCGCACAGTGGAGTATTTCTAACGATATAGTTGGTCAAAAGTCAATTTAAAAAAAATATTATCAATTTAAATTAAGTACGTCATATTTAAAAGTTGAATACTAACAAGACATGAAACTATATTGCTTTATAATATAGAGGCAGTACTATTATAGTCCGATTTTGAACTTGACGTTCATTTGGAATGCATATTTCTTCTCTCTGTTTTCATAAATTCATTCAGCTTGTGTGGAATCATGGAACATTTTGAAGTAAGCATATATATGTTTGTTTATTTTTTGTTAAACTTAAAAATTGTTTTTGTTATGGTTCCGAGGAGAACCGCGAAATTTTTCCATAAGTCAATATCTACGCTTCAAGCTTTTAATACCTACTTAAAACGTTTTCGAGTTCTTCCGATTCTTTATGTTTTTCGGCTGCAAATTATTGGTCATTTCAGTTTTACTATTTTTTATACATTTTTATAAATTGTCTGCGGTGTTTCCTCAAATTTAGCACATAATATTTTTATTTTTGCTTTTTCCTATATATACATTTTTTAAATATATACCTTTTTGAAAAACATATAATAACTTCAGTTACCCCAAATGAATAAATGTCCAAATTCAATGTCAAATTTCAAATAATTTTGGCCAGCTAGATTGGCTAAGTACTCCACTGTGCGTCGGCACCGCAAATAATCTTGCATTTACATTTTTGAAAAAAAAAACTGCTTTTTTTATAAAAGGCCTGTTTTATGAACGCTACCTTGCTATCACGAGCAGCACAAATACATGTATTACAACAACAACGTTGCTCGATATAATCAGCAGGTTCAAATTTTTAGCATACTACGCATTAGCTTTTTATTGTGATCAGTATCGCGAGCATTCATAAAACAGGCCTATTATAGGCCATTTTTAATTTTTCATATTTGCGTAACTATACAAATACCCGAAACGATCAAATAAATTGTTTAATCATGACAATTATCTATTCTTGGCAAATAAACATTTCATTATTTGTTTTAAAAAATATTTTTTTACTTTACTTTAAATACAAAATTGGAGTTTACTCTATAAAATGCAATTCTTTACTCTAGTGTCCTCTCCAAAAAAATATTTTTAGGATGTAATAAAGAAGTTTCATTTTTAGGAAATGATTTATCTTCTCAAATTTCCCTTTCAGAAGTTTAACTAACTTCATTTACTGATTACTATTTTTGTTTACTGGTAAATAATAATTAGGTTTTTGCTAGTCTTTAGCTGCTGTCTTTAGATTTCCTGTCCTTTAACCGATTTATAACCTAAAACCACTCCCAGCTTAAAAGGATTCTTACGAAAAAATCATTTCGTACTTAGGGCAACCGGTTTTATAAAATACATCCTTTTTATTGAGAGGCACTAAAGTCGTAATTACGAACGTACTAAAATAGTCACAAAAAAGGAGAAAACTGTGTAAAATGTGTCAAGGAAAAGTTGTGACAATTGTCATTACACCAACACTGTTCAATATTTGATCAAATCTAGCACTAGATTTGGTCCGCATTATTTTTAATTATTGAATGATATCTTAATTCAGTTTGTTTTATGCAGTTTTTCTGCCAATTGGCGACAGTTGCCATGTAATCGCCTTAATAGTTGACAACAGTTGAATCAACTGTCGCTGCCAAAAGGTAGATTTTCGTGTAATCAAATTGCGCAGTTTTAACTGTAGGTTTTGCTGAATTTCCACAGTTGTCAACTGAGACTGCAACAGCTATTGCCAAAATAATAACAGATCAGCGCTCTCTTTTTGGTAAATGTCTTACAAATATCCCCAAATGGCTTCAGATTACTATCAAATTATTTTTACTTAATACCTATCTATAAATAATAAGAAATGCAAACCTCATCTTTATATTGTTTGATCAAAATGTTTTTTACAGGATGTCTCAAACTTAATGTCAAATATATATTTAAAAAAACAGTACGGTTTTTGATTTTTGGTATTTTGAAGACACTTCGTTTAAAGGCTTTTGAGGAGGAACCCATCCTAAAAATTATGACTTCCACCCTAAATATTCCAAATAGGCTTTTTGGCATATTGCTTATAGGATTGGAATTAAACTTCGTTTTTGAGCCTTTAAGACTCCCCCTAAAAATATAGGACTAACTGCCTAAATATTTTCATCAGTCTTTTTTGGCATAAAGCTGGTGGGTTTGGCTTTAAACTTTGTTTAAAGGGTCTTGAAGACAAACCCTACCTAAGAATACATGACTTCATCCATCATTTTAAGGGTGGATTTGTTAAAAAAATATTTAAAAATAAGTTTGTTATAGAGTACTCTTTTCAAATTTTGTTTTCCTAATGAAATATTCAAAACCATATATTTTTAGCAAGGGTTTCGACTAGAGACTCTTAAATGGAAGTTTTGTTACGTCCCAACTGTATTTTGCCTAGTGATGAAGTCATATATTTTTAGGAAGGGCTTCTTCTCAATACTAAAATGAAGTTTCATCCTAATTCTATAAGACATATGCTCAAAAGCCTAATGGAAATATTTAAGGAGAGTCATATATATTTAAAATTGGTTTCTCCGTAAGACATTCAAATGAAGCTTGCCCAATCCCACGCGAATAGAAAAGCGGTGAATTGATAAGTGGTGAATTGAAAAGCGAACTGGCAATGAATTGTTCCCAACGCGATTACTTGATTACACGATCTGCTACTTTTCGAAAGTTGGGTCGCAGTAAAATGATTGTGAGGATTAAGTGAACTGTCATCAACTCTTACCAACTGTCGATGGCAGCAACAATTGTAAAGTAAGACAATTAAAAATTTTTTTTTTAAATAAAATGAATATCTTAACTTGATTTGAATTATTATGTAGGTCGGTTTACTTTTACCTTACCATATTATCAGTATTTTGAAATGCGGTTAGTTTAAAGTTAAACCGCGGTGATAAAATCCATTAACATATACTTATAAATAATTTTCTATTTGAATTTGACAATTCTCTAAAAAAATATTTTGTAGAATTGTTGTTTTTGGAGAATTACCGTTTTTAAAAAATTGACGATTTTATAGAATTGTCGATTTTAGGAAATGGACGTTTTTAGAGAATTGACGTTCGGGCAATTTTGAAGATTTTTTTTTGGGAAAATATAGTTTTCGAGGTGTTGTCGTTTTCGGAAAATTGTGTCTTAGGGAAATTGTGAGTTTGGATTTGTGAAATGTCGTGCTACCGTTTATTATATAATTATGTATAGATTTATATTTTATTTTCATTGGTAAACATTTCTGATAAGCTAAGATGTTTCTGGAATAAAATTGGTTTGCAGTCAAAGGAATACTAAGTCTAAGAGCATCATCTGACGTTTCAACTAAAACTATATGGCATATGCGTATGTGTGTATTTTGTTGTATACCAGGTTTACGTGCGTGTTATGTCAAGTGCATATATTAAGTTTAATATCTTCTATGTTATGTATTTCGGTAAGCATACCATTATGTACATCGAATGGTCAGCATATATACATTATAGAAGTATATAGTATATATATACTGAAGATTGCGTAAGTATATAATGCACATATACAGTATATATTTGTATATAGAACATTATATTATACTCTATGCCCGCGCAATCCTGCAATATCATGATAATAGTGTATATATATACTTGTACAGTATCGTATAGAACAATATAGTGTAGAGAGGTATAAGTATATGTTTATATATACGTATACGTCTTCTATACGTACTGGTACATGCATACATAAACATATATGTATATGTATATGTATATACGTATAATATTGCATATGCACATATTTGTGTATGTGCTTCTATGTGACATGCTTAGAATTATGCTTCGGGTGGCTTTGGTTGTACGCTGTCGCACTGTTGGACATAAGACCGCGTATTGCAACGAGTCAGCGGATGCAGGGCCGGTGCAGCAGTTTAACATGCGTATATGTAGAATATATGCATTTGCTGGGAAATAGAAGATGCATCTACACTATAGCACACACACACACACACAAATATACACATGCAATCAAGTATGGTGGTCGTTGATTAATCCTATATGTATATACATATATATATATTTTCATATCCTAGGTATAATATTCAAATAATATTTCTAGACAAACAAATGTCTTATTTTAATTACATTTTCATCTAAAATCGTCACATTAAATATCACAACAAGAATCAAAGATAATATATAATATATATAATATAATATGTTCACCTCAAACCGTTATGCACAATAGACCCATAGTTAAAGGCATCTTGAATATGTAATCTTGAGGTTTATTAATTTTGAGTCAACCAAATGTTCATTGGAAGACATTTCAGGCAGTGCAATCTTGCATCCGATCTGCGGCCACTGTCCGACGAACGTATCTGTCACGTGCAAGTATAGCCCAGTACCCCGTTATGTATTCATTATGCAATCTTGGTGGTGGCCGCACATGTATTCTAATGCTGTATGACATGTATACACATTACCCATTGCACATTGCACACGAGCACAGTGCACGGAGCACAGTCTTGGTCTTGGATGCCTCCCGCTGCCCGAAACCATCACAACCAAGCCCATCTCTGTGCAAATGTATATATTGCATATATTATATTCTCGTATACTTACGTCGATGTGATTCCGTTTTCCGTATAAATATATACATAATACAGAATATATATCCACTACTTTAAAATAGGGTGCAAAGAAAACTCTCTGGCGAATAAACCAGTAATACACTTTAAGAAACCGAATGAATGATCTCAAGCTATCCTGACTGTATATACAAAACACCACATAAAACACTATACATTATTATATATACGAGTATATATATATGTATACAATTGAAGAGTAAATAGCGGTATATAGTATATAAATTCGAGCTTACCATTTATCATTTTTATCGCTTTTTTGTTTGTGAACACCTCACGCCGGAAACACAATACAAACAGATTTCAAATGCGGAAGGACTGACGAGGAAAGGGTTACAAAACACAAGCAAATTAAATTCGGGTCAATTAACAATTACTATACATAGCATAATTGTATAGTGTTTAATGTTTGTGTATAAACACACAACACACTTCAATAACAATACATATAGCAATCTGTGAGTATATTATTTATTTATTAATATTACGATAGACGGTGGCCAGTGCACGAATTCTAGTAAATGTTCAACTCAGTGAGAGACTTTTTGGGGCTTAGAGGGTTGGAGGTTGACACTACTGGTCATCCCTAAACACCGACTGTCATTGACGTCAAAAGAGTAGTTGTCAATTTTAATATATATCTAGAGCGGAAAGACGCGCTATTAAACAGTGTTTCCTAAAAAAGAGTGAAATATTATTTCTTAAAGATAAATAAAACAAAAACTTTGTTATTATCCTGAGTTCATAAAATGATCATTTTTATCGACAATTCAAGGTAATTATTTCTGTTCTCTTTCTATTACCCTTAATTTTCAAAATCTTTTCAGAATTTATTAATGAATTGAAATTTCATGCACGAGTATATTACAATATTTTTGCATGTAAACTTCAAGCCAAAATCATAATTGATTAATTTTAAATACTTTTAAAAATTTGCTTTGTATTTGTTTTTAGAATTTAAATGATTTTTAGATCTAGGATTGTAGCTTTTAACTTTCTCTTTCCAACGTAATTTATGTTCTATTACCAGATTTTTGGTTTTATGATGGTATAATCAAAAAATCTATGGGATGGAAACTTTCAAGTCTTTCCATTATACATATATACGATATATACCATGTATTAAAAAGTCTTTAAATTAATTAATAAAAAAAGGTAAATATTATGTAAGAGCCAATATAAATATTTACGATCCCAATATTGCGTTCCAAGAAAAAAAATAGATTAAAATTAAATAAATGGGTGCCAATAAAATATGTGAATACTTTTTAAAATAATATATATTTCTGTAAGATATGTGAAAACCTAAAAAAACAAATAAACCCCATTAAAAAAAAATAAATACAAACAACTAAATGCCTATAAATAATATTGCGTGGTAAATAATATAATTGAAATCTAAAAAAATAATAGTAAAATAATGCGTTTTAAAAAAATAATTATGACATATTATTTAAATATTGCGTACCAAATAAAAAATAAATGGATGCTATTTAAAATTAAACGCACTACACATTTGATGAATTGAATTTTCTGTGTTTTTTTGCAGAAAAGGAATGACTCAATATACACTGCTTTTGAAACATGGATATTAAATTTTAGAACAGCTTTTATTTATATTCACATTATTTTGTTGATTACCACCCAATAAATTAAGAGCTAGTCTAATTTTTGCTTGTTTTTTGATAAATAAAAAACATTAAAAAGTAGCAAAAACTCCTTTTGAAGTTGTGCATTTTTTTTACTAAACGTCAGTAGTTAAACTCTTCTAATTCTTTTAAAATTCCACTTGCCGCAGGGGTGAACTCAGCCTTACATATTTATATAAAAAAGACTTTTTTAAA
The DNA here is from genome assembly GCA_010015015.2 of Bolitophila cinerea. Taxonomy (NCBI): domain Eukaryota; kingdom Metazoa; phylum Arthropoda; class Insecta; order Diptera; family Mycetophilidae; genus Bolitophila; species Bolitophila cinerea. The sequence continues at coordinate 3,443 of JAAAKO020056657.1, read as the reverse complement.
ATTTGGTATGTTTGTGCTAAAAAACATTACAAAAGATTCTTATCGTGAATAAATAGTTATTTAATTATGCATAAATACTTACAATAACATTTTTTTTTTGCAAAAACAAAAATTTGGTAAATATATTTCGGATTATTTTTTTAGGCGAAATTTTTGTATTGTTATTAAGTATAGACTTGTTTTGGCACAAACATGATTTTTTCGGTAACGTTTATTATTTTATTAGGCACACATTTAATTTTTTTGTAGAATCATAACGATTATTATTTATACGCAATCTAAATTAACGCCAGTCGGCGGATCATTGTTTAACAATTATATTTTATACAATTATACAAGAGTTTTTTTTAAACAAAATCTTAAAAAATATATATTTATTTATAATTTCCTTTTTATATTTAAAAAAAAACAAGTCTATTTGACAAGTTTGTGCTAGATTAGTGGAAGTGGCCTAAAAAGGTTTCAAAAAACCTATTGATATACAAAGTGAAGTTAAACAAAATTTTTTAAAAATAATAAATCTATGATCGCATTATGATCGTACCTAAACAAAATCTTTTCATATAATTTATCCGCGATAAAGTACTGATTATCTGGTCAAAAAGGGATACAATTTTGACAATATTATTTAATGATAAAATGTTTTTTTTTGCATGTATACTAAAAAGCTTCTGCAGAAAGAATCTTTCCTAAAAAAGACAATAATCTTACCCACGAGGACGAATATTGTTTAATAAATATGACCATATAAAAATGTTGAAAATATGAATCAAAAAGGTAGATATATATTGATTGGGTCGAATTACCTAAAAAGCACTCTTTTAGATAATAAAGAAATGCGAAAAATAGGGTAAATATATTATGGGAGATTTTTTATAACAAAATAACCATACATACACGTTTAGTTTTAAAATAGAACAATATATATATATAAGATATATTAGGGGCATTTTGTTTTTTTTTTATTTCGAATATAATTATTTGTTCTGTCAAATAAAACACACAAAGGTACGCAACCAAATAAATTAAATTATTTTTTGTTATAATCTAGACAAATCAAATATAAACAAAAATATAACTTATATTAGTATATAACTGTTAAAAAACACTGAATTTATTTTAATCGTCAATTTTCAAAATTAGAAATAAGAATAGTACGCAGAATTAAATTAGTTCGAATTCTGCTTATCATTAGCCTAGTTTCGGAGGTGGCTTAATTTTTACATGCAAATAAATCAGAATTAAATTAAGCCTTGTCAAATAAAAATGTTTACTCAAGCAAATGCTACCGATTTATATCAGAAATTTTGACTAATTCGTCTTTTATGGGTATAGCTCATACTCGAAATTTTTTTATACCCATTCAAGACCTGATTGAGACCAATTGACAGTAAATACTAATTAGTAGTAATACTTTTTTGTCTCATATGAGTATAAATAATACTTAAGTTTTAAAAAAACATTATTAATATTATTTAAGTACGCTGGTATCCATTAGTATTTTAATACCTCATCTAGACTATTTATATATATAGTTGCCTAAATATGTTTGTGAGTTCCATGTCTCGGCTATCTTCGTGTACCGATCGACTTTTACTCTTCACAGGACAAAGTAGATTTTGGATGCGTTTATTGTGTATAATGTATACATCGCATATATATCCGTCTAAAGACGGCCGACTTTCTAGTTTAATATAAATGTGTTTAAAAAGTTTAATTTTTACTGTGCATCAAGTTATCAACGTGTATTTTTTTAGCCAAAGTTTGCGAAAAAGAAAAGTCAATTTAAATTATAGTATAATTAAAAAAAGAAAATTTGACAACTCCCACATTGAAATGCAACACGATCATGGAGTAATAACCGTCGAATTTTGGAGCAAGTACACCGTCGATAATCCAGTCAAGATCTGTGGTCTTTGGAAACTCTGCCAGGGGTCAGAAAAATAGACTTAAAGACGACTTAAAAACGTGCTACCGTATTAATATGGTAATTTTAATACCAAGGTCATAAAAAACGTGGACAAATACGTCCTCAAGACGTCTTTTAAACGTATTCAAGATTTATCGCTCGTTGATTTCGTCTTGAGATAGGTTTTTGAAAAAGTCATTCGGTATTTTTAGGTTATTTTCAATGCTTTATTCAACATAGTTATAATGATCTGTTTTGACGGAAACTTCTGCCCATTTTGACGGCAATTTCATAATTTTACGATTATAGAAATCCATATCCCTATTGGCAAAAAACTCAGAAAACCAATTTTCACAAGCCTCTCCTGAGGCCAGCTTACTATTGCTAAGAGCGTTTTGCAATGACTGGAAAAGATGGTAATCACTTCGTCCCAAGTCCGGACTATACGGTGGGTGCGATAGGACCTGCCATTCGAGCTCCTGGAGCTTCTGGCGGGTCTGCAAAGACGTGTGAAGCGTTGTCTTGATGGAAAACAACACACTTCCTATTGGCCAATTCTGGCCACTTCTGGTCGATCGCCTGCTTCAAACGGTCGAGTTGCTCTCAGTAAATATCCGAATTGAGCGTTTGGCCATAGTTGAGCAGCTCATAGTGGATGACTCCCTTCTAATCCCAGCAAACACACAGCAGAACCTTCTTGGCCGTCAACCCGACGGCGATGACCGGCTTCTACCATGATCGTTGACGCTTCATGTTCTCGTATTTAACCCATTTTTCATCACCAGTCATATTTGGCACCCACATATTAAGTTTTTTGTTCATACCAAACTTATGCAAATAGTTCCAAACTGTTTTATGGTCGATATTCATTGCCTGGGCGATGGCTCGAGAACTACTGCGACGATTTCCATGATTTGGTCCACATTTTCGACGATTGGCCTTTCAGAGCGTGGAGCATCTTCCACATCTTCTACACCCGAACGAAATCGTTGAAATCAACGTTGTACTGTTTTAAGGGAATACAAGCAAAAAACAAAAATATTCGGCCAATCGGATTTCGGCCAATCGAGCGACACCGGTGCTAAGGACACTATATCGGGTCCATAAACATCTACATTTTTTTGGCCGCCTTAGTTGCATTTTTACCTTTGTCGTAAAAAAAACTGTGAAATATGCTGAATTTTCTCATTATTTTGCTTCGAAATAACTCGATGCTGACTTAAGCTGGATTTTAATTGTGAAACATTCGCTTAACAGCAAGTGGAAACAAGATGGAAATACTGATAGAAATTAAGTGCGAGAGAGTTACATACAACGTCAGTACTCAGAGAAAAGTTGAAAGTACGCTCTTTGCTGGGCAAAATTATGTTGGCATACGTTTTGTCTCTATCTATCGTATTGTGTATACAATCTTTTTCAGCATGTAAGTTCTGAATTAGCTTGGCAGCAGTGTTACACAATTAAAAACAATTAAACTCGGCTTTAACCAAACACAATACTGTCAAAAAATGAGTTGAAGTACAAAAAACACCTT